>JAHWGI010000297.1:300000-389004 GCA_029379305.1 Frankliniella fusca
TCTAGTGGTCTTAGTGCCACGAAAGCCGCGGGGTGTCATGAGACTCGGCACTTGGGGCCTGGGTTCAATTCCCAGGTAGGTTCTTCACTGGCAGCGAAAGCGAGTTGTCAGGAAGTTCCGTCCCATGCCACGGGGGGTGGTCCCTCGTGGGGAAGTAAGGCCTATGAATCTGGCTCCTTAGTAAACAGCTTTTCCATGACCTGTGCGGGAGCGGGTCAGTACAGGTCTAACCAACCGTACGCTTACTCTTCCGCAAAAACTTCTCTTTCTGCTTTTCTCCCCCTCTATCGTCCTGCCTTGCCTCTACCTCCCACTGACCGGTCATGCGGTCCGGTGGTGCCCAGTCGTTGGTCTGAAATGCTACCTACGGCTTCAAGGCGCTGTTTAAATAGGGTAGTACGGCGGGCCTGACAGGCCGCCAGCCTTAAGCGGGGACTCTCCCCGAAGAGGAGAGGACTTCTCGTGCCCGTGGGGTGGCGGTCGCCTGGAACACACCGGATCCCATCAGAACTCCGAAGTTAAGCAGGCGGGGCTCGCAGGTTGCGAGTTAGGTAGGGGCCTACCAATTTTTCAATTTTTTTTAAAAAATATCTTTTTTTAAAAATTTGAATTTGAGGTGTTGTACCATTTTTTGGTGCATGCTCCGACCATGATACATATTCCTTCTCCATTTTACCCGTGTAAACAAGGCCGGAAAAAATTCAGACACTTTTTCAGATTTGGGGGAAAGTATCAGGTCGGACAATCGAGCTGCATCGCAGAGGATAGCAGGCGACTCTAACAGTTCGTATTTTTCGGACAAAACGAGGTCGGACAAAAAAAAAAATTACTATCACACCCTGAGAGCCAGGTCGAACAAAAAGAAACGTGTGACGGTGGCGGCCGCAAAAATCCCGAGGTCGGACAAAAAAAGGTCGGACAACCGATGTAGACTCTTTTCAAGCGAGATATTTTTTAGCCTCGGTTTATTTGAGTAAGGATTTTTTAACCGCACTCTATTCACTGAAAAAACGGCGTCCTGGTTTCCAAGCAGTTTTGGAAAAACCAAGCAGCTCTTATGGAGAAAATACACAGGGTTTTCGGGGCTGCTTGAAAACCAAGACGAAGTTTTTTCCGTGTTTGAGCACGAATTCTCACTTTATTTAGGGCGAGGAAAAAATTCTTACTCTCCAGAGAGTAATAAAATTGCCCTCAAATTCTCACTCGTATGGGGCGAGAAATTATGACGCGTAGATTTTCAGTGAAGTGTGCGTCAAATATTCACACACCTGCAGGTGTGCGATATTCGTATACTTGGATTTCCAGTGGGATGTCAGTCAGTAGTGGGGCACACCGGGGGGATGACAGGCGGCGGGGACGTGGGCTGCAGTCACTGCCTTCTGGGACCGCAGGGCGCAGTGCGTGGAGTGCGGGGCGCGGGGCGCGGGACGGGCCCAGGTGGGGAGAGGATGAGATGAGAAGTAAAGTGTTTGGGAGCTGGTCGGCTCGACGTTGAATAGCTCGTCTGCTTTCGGAGTCCGCGTCGGAGTTTGAAAACTTCCGCTAGCGTGAACAGGAGACAGGAGGCGGGCCCCGCCTGGCCCCGCGCAGGGCAGGGGCAGCCACTAGATCCCCCCCGCCCCAGCGCAGGCCCGGCCCCGGCCTAGCATGAGCGCCTCGATCGCAAAAACTGCTGCCCCAGCAGATCTGCGCCACCAGCAACACGGGGTAGCCGAGCTGCGTCCGAAGCGTCACCATCGTCGTCGTCGGCAGCGGCGGCCGCGGCGGCCGCGGGCCGCTGCGGCATGGCCGGGCAGCAGTAGCAGAGCACCAGAAGAACTGCGTCTGAAAAGCGCGCGACGCCAACAGAGCCGCCGCAGCAGACTGCTACGGGGCGGACGTCCAAGTCGCTTGCCTGCAAACGACCTGGGATACAGAATTTTGTTTTTGTATAATGTAACGTTTAAATGGCAAAGTTAAGGCAGAGCCCACGCCGAGAGCAGTACTGGCAGTACTCGACATCGAGTTACCCAGCAGTTTTGCCAGGAAAGTAGGCAAAAAGTGGCCCAAAACACAGCAGAGTAAAGCGCCTACCTACGAGGCAACACCTTAAGAAAGGTGTGTATCTGTTGCCTGGTAGGCAGTCACAGATATGCAGCCCGCTTTACTCCGCTGTGTTTGGCGACTTTTTGCCTACTTTTCTGGCAACACTGGAAGACAAATACAACAACACTCAGTTGTGTGGAGCGGTCGGTATACACGCCTTCATACTGGGCAACATCTCAAGGGGCACTCTTTGCAATAATCGCTCAATACTGTTGGGTTGAACACTTGTACGTGTTGAACTGGGCGCTGCACACTGCTCACAGGTGTTGAGCTGTTGCACACTTGGATTCACAGTGACGTCTGTTGGTGAGGTTTTTCTTTGCCCTCTGGCTACCAAGGGGCGGCCAACTCATGTATTTCTGTGTACACTTGCCTTGTATTTCTTGTATTTCTAATGTATTTTCAGTATTTTTCTCGTATTTTTGTTGAGTATTTCTATGTATTTCTGTGTATTGTAGAGTATTCCCTTGCATTTTTAGTGTATTTCTACACTGTAAAAAAAACATGTCGTAAATTAACAGGTAATATCTGTGAATTTTGTTAAACGAACTGACTGCGAATTTACTTTTTATTCGTGTCCATTTACAACTCTGTAACTTTGCAAAAATATTCCGTAACTTTACAAAAGAATTCCGTAAGTTTACAAATTTTATCTGTTGTTTTGTGATTTTTCTTGTTAATTCACAAAATGTTTCATCAAACTACAGGAAAAATCTGTTCACCGATTTAACAGCGAAACCTGTAATTTTTTTTGTCGTTATTTTACAACAAATTTTTACAGAGTAGAAATACACAGGTATTTCTGTGTACGCGTTTTCTTCGAGTTGGCCGCCCCTCGCTGGCTACACTGGTCGGAAGTCTGTCTCGAGTTCCCAGTTCCTGTTCCCAACCGCTCCCGCGCGACCAGCGCGACCACCCTCTGACCCCCGCCCCTCGCGGCGTGGCGCGGCCCCGCTCTGTCTCTGCATGTCAGATATCATCAACTGTCTCGCTTGCAGGACGAGGTGCATAGCGTTTCGCCATGGCTGCACGCGCCACCAAATCTCTCTTTATTTCTGTTTCCTCTATTTTCCGGACCCCTCCCTATCATATTCTTTCTCGTTTTTTCTCCCCGCCTCTCTTTGGTGATATTTTATTATCGCCGTGTCTCGCTTCCCCACTGCAACGCGCAGAGCATCATCCGGGTGTAAAACAGTCTTCCTCATTTCGGATTATCTGTCACATGCGGCATCGTCACGCGGCATTCAAGTGACAGGCGGATCATGCGCGGTGTTCAAGTCACTGGTAAAACAATGGTAGGGCATCAGAACCCTATCACATGTAGGTGAGGCTCGTTTGACGCGGAGTTTCGAGAGGAATGCGATAGTATTTCCTAAAATTTCATATTGGTTTCAACATAAAGAAAATATTTTGTAAAAACAAAAAATGTACACTTTAGCATCCCTAAACGGGTTTAGTACCCCTGGAAAGGTAGGACATCGCACCTTTGTTTTTCTAGGGGTGACATGTCACGTGCGGCATCGCCTCGCAAAAGCCTTCAGAAACAAACTTCAAAATGTAGTAATACGTGGTGGAAAGTAACTAGAAGAAAAACTGTGATAGAATATTACCTGACTCAAGCGAACAGGGCCTGAACATTTTTAGGAGTGCATATTATTGCCCATTTTTTTTTTAATTTTTAGGCCCCCGTTACGCCTATTGCTCACACCCGTGAAATTTTTATTATTCTTCACGATCACTGTAAACTGGTTGGCGTCTTTAGAAGCCAAAATATTGGCGTCCTCTGAGAACGCCAAATCTTGGCGTTCAAAGACGCCAATATTTGGCGTTCTGAGCAGAAGAACGCCAAATATTGGCGTCTTTCAACGCCAAAATTTGGCGTTCTCAGAGGACGCCAAAATTTTGGCGTCTAAAGACGCCAACCAATTTACAGTGATGGCCCCTTATTGTCGCATAGCCAATCAAGCAGAGCCGAGGAGGCAACCACTCGTCCTTCCCACTGGCTTTCCTCGCGCGTTCACACATAAATGACTCAGGAATGGGTCTTCTAAGAAAGTTGACTATAATTCGGAGAAAACTGCCGGTAGCGTTTTTCCCGTAAGCAGCAAAGGCAGGAGATGCCGACAAGAAATGTCTCACAGCAAGCTGATGACCAGCAAAAATAAGATGCTGACCCGGTGGAGAGCCGGACTGCCTTGTGTGGCCCGCGCAGGGGCGTTTTAAGGTCTGACCGACAGGTTGCCTATATACATGGGGTTTTGTAGCACAATTTGCCCACCTTTCAGGCGGCTGTCTAGAGGCCACAGGGGGGGAGGGGATACACTTTGAGTGAAATATTTTACAAGCACTCGAGCCTGCCCTCGCCTAACATCTCTTTGTTCAGTCGAAAAGACTTCTGTTAACGGAAGTCGATTCAAAGATATTTTTAAAAATATTTTTGATTCTTATCCCTTTGACTCACCCCTTGACATAAGTGTAGAGCAGTAGAAACGGATAGCGTATACCACCTTTACATTCTCAGTGCGTTATTGACATTGTGTGTGTGTGTGTGTGTGTGTGTGTGTGTGAGAGAGAGAGAGAGAGAGAGAGAGAGAGAGAGAGAGAGAGAGAGAGAGAGAGAGAGAGAGAGAGAGAGAGAGAGAGAGAGAGAGAGAGAGAGTAATGCATACTATTTTCTCTCTTACCTATTAGACATTTTCCGGATAGGTCATATATGTGGAAAAACCTCCATATGCAAAAAATAAAAGTGCATAGTAATACTAATACATTCGGGGTGGCTCACTTACCCCGATCTTCGCGTAAGTATCCAACCCATTCTACTTCAGCTGAGCGAGGGCACGAGATGAGGAGGGGAGCATACTTCCGCAAAGAACCGGGTAAGTGAGCCACCCTGAATAAGTCAATAAGTAAATACTTACGGACGAAAATGTCTTTAGAGTCGGTGAGTGTAAATCTTACACGTAGGTGCACCTGTCCTCCTAGCATGTGGGGCATAAAAAAAAATATTATGACGTAAATACATATCTTTTCTTCTTAGAAATAAGTCGTGACCTGCAGCACGTGCCGACATGTATCTTTCTTTTTGTCTTTAATCTACAAGTGCAGAGCGTAGTGTATCTCTATACGGGGTCGAGTCACATGAAGCGCGAGGCAGAAGGTCAAAGTATTTTTCGATTAGTGGCTTAAAAAAATGACAAAAAAAAACCTAACTTTGCCTAACAGCTATATAACCTAAAAAGCGACATCTAAATTATTTTAATGACACCCGGGGGAAAAGCCAACGAGTGACAGCAATAAGAAACACACCCGCCTTCACACTCGTGACAGAATTTAGCAGAAAAGAGATCGCAATGCAAAGCAGTTTACAATGCTTCAAAATTCTTCGCAATACGAAGAAGAGTTCGTCGCAGGCTTTTTACAGTGTGCTCAAAATGTTTACAATGTCGCAGGCAAAAAAACACTTTATGTTGGGCGAGGGCAGGGAACAGCTCAGATGCACAAAAAAATTCCTCGAAGTGCATCTTGGTGCCAGTTCGGGTCAGCATGTAATATCTGCGGCTCAGCGTCTGCGTTATTTCGTGTCGGCATTCTCTGTCGCCCGGAACGCGGGGAGAAAACGCTACCCCACAGTTTTACTGGGAGTTTAAGTTCGGAAAGGTAAAAAAGATATATGCTATAAATGAATATACATATACATGCCGTCCAGAGCAGACGATAAAGCAGGCCTGGGCCGGCCCTGCCCTGACTTTGGCCGTCAATATGTGTGTCAGAGGCATCGCGAGGCACGGACAACACTAGTTCGGAGCGCGCGGTGAAACACGCTTGGCAAACGTTGGACTTCCCTGCGGCGTCTGAGAAAGGCATCTTTCAGAGTACCGTGCAGCAGTTACATCATTATTCTGTGCATCGCGTTCTGTGATGTGAGAGATCCTGTAATATTATTTTTATAATAAAGAAATACACTCTCAGATAGTTACAGATATTTTTCTCCATAAGCATTTTCTTATTGACTTATTTTTACCAGGATGAGTGTAGACTATTTCTTTTTCCTGCATTTGTATGATTTTTTTCTTCTTTCATGACTAAGAACTTTTTTCTAAAAGTATAAATAAGGTTATTCAGAAAATCGCTGTGTGTGTAGAAGAATTAGTCCTTATAAAACGAGCAGTAAATAAAAGTCAAAAATATATAAACGAAATGTCCAGAACGGTCTGAGCGTAATAATGAGGCACTCAAAAATATCGTATAGTAGATTTCAAACTGGGCCTTCCCCATCGGCGCAGGTCAGGTCTTTACACCGGACTACCAGATGCGTGAATGCTCATTCGTGCTGGCTGTAGTGCTGGCAACAGTGCGAAACCAAATTAACATACTACCAAGTGTTGCGACTACCATACAATTGGGTTTCGAGTGTACTATTGCAAGGTAAACGCCATGATGTTCATTCCTGAGTCACCGCTTTCCTCTCCTGCACCGTGTAGGAGGGCCCTCTGACATTGGCCCCGCGCCCTGATGTTATCAGCCGCCTCAGTGAGTATGAGTGTGTGCGAGAGCGCGTCCGGAATGTAAGCGCCCCCTCTCGCTTTTCCTCTCTAACACGACGGGGTCAGGATCGAGAGACATCCGGCTGCGGTCAATGACTCACGTGAGTGAAACTGTTGGTACAAAAGGAAAATTAACAAATACTGGAATATTTAACATTTTGATTGAAATGTCACTATGAATAAGCTTCGGTGTGCTGACCTCGATTACGAAAAAAAATTATGTCCGATCAGTAGCTAAAAACGCCCCTTTTTGCGAAACAATGAAAGTTTTTGTCGTTTCTGCACAAGTTTTGTTGCTCCTAAGCAATGTGGTTGTTCCTGCAAAACTTTTGTTGTAACTGGACTACCTTTCTGCTGTTCTGGAACAACTGTACTGGAAAATCGACTTATTTTACAACAGACATTATTACATTACAAATCGACGTCGTTGTACAACAACAGCAGTCAGTTGAAAACAAGGGATTTACCGTTGAAAATATATATTTTTTTTTACAGTGTATCGCTGACAAATAGGAAGAAATTAACTCTTACGCGTTAAACGGTCCCCTGGGTTCTGGGTTCTCTGGAAACGCAAGTGTGTACTTGAATGCAGTGTTTCCTGCATACCTACATGTATTCAGGAAATACTGTGTGCTTGGTCAAGTATGCAGGAAATCCTGTGTACTTGAACAAGTACACACTAAATCTGCCCCATAAATGTATGGAGGTTTTAGTGTGTACCTGGGTCAAGTACACAGGATTTCCTGCATACTTGACCAACTACACTGATAATCCAAGTGTTCAACCCTTCAACACTTTAAAGTGTTCAAATACCATTTAAACAAATAAATATGTTTAACAGAGTTGTTGTGCACCTAAAAGTGTTCAACAGAGTTGTTGTGCACTTACAAGAGTTCAACTCAGAAGTTGTGCACTTAAAAGTGTTTAACTCCCCAGTTGCACACTTTCCCTTGTCTTATAGGCGCAATATAAAACAACTAACGAACGTTTAGACTAATATTAGAAAGCAACTTCCTTGCCTAAAAATCACGGGCGTGAGCAATGGGCCTCTGACGGAGGCCATGTAGTGTGTAGTGTACTGTTAGAAAAATTGTCGTAAATTAGCGACGTATCAGTCGCTAATTTTTATAGCGACGGAAGTCGTTCTGGAACGATTTGATTGTAATGCAACGACTTAAAAATCGTTTCCTTACGACATGGTCGTACATTATTGTGCCGGCAAAGTCCCAAAAAGTTAGCTAGACGTTACGGTTTTTGTCGTAACATTACGATTTTTGTCATAAAATTACGATTTGTGTCGTAAAATTACGACCCAAGTCGTTAATTTACGACCAAAATAGTATCATAGCGACTCAAGTCGTACCCGTGTGACAATTTAAGTTCTAAGATTACAATCGGTCGTAAATTTACGATCGAAGTTGTAAATTTACGTCTGGACATGTTTTAAAACGAACTGACTCGCTATTAAAATTAGTAACAAATTTGTCGTATATTTACGACAAAAGTCATAACATAAATGTGTCGTTGAAAAACGATATTATTGTTCTCTAATATGTCGTAAAGTTACGATTATTTTTAACAGTGTGTTTCCGGGGTCACGCGAAAAAATTAGTTAACTTTCTCATTTCCATAATAAGCCAAGGTTCGAAAGACACGCAAGGATGCCGCCATGCTTAGCCAGCCAACCATCGGTCACCGCTGCTCCAATCCGAGCTTGCCTCTCTGCTATCGCGGGATACGTCACCATGGTCACCAGTTATCACGGACAGTTTAGGCCGGGGGGCACAAGCCAGAGGAGGTCGGTCCGCGGTACAAGTACAGACATTTGCAAATCTTCATCAATTGCACTGAAAATGGACGAGTCGACTTTGTCACCTTTGGGAGAGCGACTTTTCTGTACCAAATTTTCATGCTCCTGGGAGAGCGCGACGGATTAACATCGCTCTTTTAGAGTAATTTTGATTATGAGTACTCTTTTTGAGTCAAGTCATCAAACGTTACTCTATTGGAGCGATTTCAAAATACCAGAAAAGATTCGATTTGAGTCGTTTTAGCGAACGTCACTTTTACTGAGCAATGAAAAAAATGCTTCACTCGGCTTCACTAATTACGGGCGAGAACTGTAACTATTATATTTCCGGTGCGTGCACAGAGTAAAACATATTTTTTTTTTTGATTAAACTTGCTTCCACTTTGTTTAAATTGCTGCGCTATTATTATTTTTATCACTAAGGGAAAACAATCAAATTTTTATAAACCTCGTTTTTAAAAATAAAAAAAATAGAAAAGTTTTTAAAAATGGGAACAAAAAAGGCAAGGATTAAAATATGGCAAAAGGGGGAAATTCAGAACTTAAACAGCAAAAAAATCTTTAAAAACTATCTACACAGGAGACAGTAGTAAAATATCAAAATTGTATACGCTAAAATTCTTGTTGTTTCTGTGAGTAGGACTAACTACAGTATTCCATAAACAAAAAGTTCTGCTGCCTCCAGAGAGAATCGAACTCTCGACCCCCAGTTTACTAGACTGGTGCTCTAACCACTGAGCTATGGAGGCGGACGGTACACTGCGGACAGAAATAAGCGTGCGCATGTGTCAAGAGGGCAGGGCCGGTCGGCCTCGGGCTCCCCGACGCGGCGCGTGCGGGGTCTGCACAGGTCCCCCTTGGGATGGGAGGGGGAAGAGGCGGGGGCAGCGGTAGGGAGGGGGACGGCCGGGGAGGAGGGGGGGGGGAGGCAGGTGAGAAAGGAGAAGGAGGGCAGCGGCGAGAGCCACTTCTTATTAAGCGCGTAGAACCATTCACCATAAAAAAAGAATATCTACACACAAAAAAAGGGTCCGGTGACATAGCAAAAAAAGAAAAGAAAAGAAATAATATGAAATGTCTCGCTACGATGTGCTGTTGTCTGTTGAACCATTAGGGGCGCGAGACTCGTCAGCGTATCGATGACTCGGCTAATCAGAAAACAAACCCGGCTCAGAGCCAATTGTTATTTACCTCTCATTAAAAGCGGAAAAGTGCGGCCGCTCGCTCGCCATCCGGGCGAAAGGGTTGGCTGCCTGGTTAAATCCCGGCCACTTGTTTGCAGTGAGTTCCGGGGGATGAGTCGTGGCGGGGCGGGGCCAGGCTGGGCGGGGCGTGGAATGACGTACCTACCCGCCGAGCAAACAGTCTCGAGCGCAAAACGAGCCAACAGGCGAAATTGCGGTACGCCGGACTTCGCCGAGAGAAAAACAAGGACTCACTACTGCGATTATTTCAAGCCTTTGAGGGCCTGTCAGTGTCAGTCAGCTGAACATTCTCACCATCTGTGTGTGTGTGTGTGTGTGTGTGTGACGTGCTGTCTGACCGCAGGAGCAAATACCTGTCCCGGTCTGTTTGTCTTTGTTGTCCCTGCAACGTGGCGTTGTATTTATTTGTTCGCGGTCAACACCTCAAACAGGCACCTCAAACAAAGGCCGAAACCTGCCCCACCCGGCTCGCCCTGGGGCCCAGTCGCAGATACAGGTAAATACCGCCCCCCAAAAGTTCTTAACAAACCGCCTGATGGGTGGGCAAAATGAGTAACAGTCCGTCTAAATGTAGTCAAAAGGCACGGCTTTGCTGCACCTATAGCAGTCGGCTAGATTCGCCCCTGCCAGGGCCAGATAAGTAGGCAAAAAATCCCACGAGTACAGCAGTGTCAGGCAGATGGGTATTTCCACCGCCTGTCTACTATGGACAAACTCCCTGCACTCGAGATCACTTTTTTCCGAGTAGACCGGCGGAAATACCAGAAATGTAATTCGAGGATTGTGGATTTTTTTTTATCCCCTACTTATCTGCGGCACTGCTGCCCCGCTCGGCTTGGGACGCCTCAACAGCGCAGAAAAACGACCTGAATATCGCGAGGCGTCACAAGCTGCAGATGTGGCACCCTACGCGACGAGGTGCGGCGCGGAGTGCGCGGGCCGGGGGGTGGGGGGGGGAGGCGCAGCGCTCGAGAACAGTCGGGGAGGGAGAGAAAGATTGGCACGGTCGCAGTCGTGGCCGAGTGGTTAAGGCGACTGACTAGAAATCAGTTTCCCTCTGGGAGCGTAGGTTCGAGTCCTACCGACTGCGTCATCTTTTGCTGCGTCTGTATAGTGCGCTGTTTTATGCTCAAACAAATTTAGGCATTATTACCTTGGAAGCATATGGGCTACCCGTTCAGAGCTGTGAGCTGTCGAACGGTGTTCGTGCTGCGCAGGGCAGACCCTCACCCTCAGGCTGCGCGGGACGAGTCAGGCAGTGCACCCGTGCGTGTGGGGTTGCCTACCCTCGACTCCGCGGGCGCTGCCGTGTTCCTGCACACTGAAGGATAGCGCAACCGTCTGCGGTTTGTGACCCGCCCCGTGCTGAGTGGCTCACAACCCGGTAAGAGTTCCATGGAACACACTACAGTTCGTGTATTGATTTGACGCGAAAGTCACGCGTTGTTCATAAAACGCGCGGATATACCTGGAGTGCCGCCACCGGCTCTCTCTACACCGTGATAAAACCATATCCCGCCCGGTATAGAACACATTTTAGAGTCAATTTTCCCACGAGTAACGTATTTGGTTGTAGTGTTTAAAATAAAGGAGCTTGAGCTTAATGATTTTATCTGCATCGTAAAGATAGATGAGAGCTGTGCGTCTAAAACCAAAATGACCTCAGTGAAAAAATGAACTCTCCGGCGGGGAATCGAACCCCGGTCTCCCGCGTGACAGGCGGGGATACTGACCACTATACTACCGAAGATTCGTGTCTGGCGGCGTCGACGCCTTCGTACCTAATAGCCGAAGCAACGGGATCGGCGCGTGGACGCCCGGCTGCCGAGCATTCGGCTCGCTGCTCGCTCGGGCCGGGCCGGGCCGGGCCGGGCCGCGCCGGGCGCCACGCGGTGGGAGGGAGAGAGGCAGATACACTTTCGAGCCGCGAGCCGCCCTCAAGGACACTCCGTTCCCTCTCTGCGGACCAACTCAGATGAAACAGATGATGTATGGAGAGTTTTACAATACCAGCGCGTGTGAGCATAGTGTGGTCGATGGTCAGAGGGCGAGGCTGGTGGCGTGGCGTGACGAGGACGCCGTCGAGAAATCTGAGTAATATCGATGTAAAATGAAGGTATTATCGGTAATATTGAAGTACACTGGAAACCCAAGTGTGTGAATGTCGCACACTTGTAGGTGTGCGAGGATTCATTCGTACACTTGGCCGCTTAAACGTGTGAATTTTCCTATGATATTCACACGTTTGATTGGCCAAGTGTACGAATGAATCCTCGCACACATACAAGTGTGCGAATGTCGCACACTTGGATTACCAGAGTAATATTGGTGTAATATCAGTCCCTTGCACGAAGGAATATCGGAGTTGACGACCCCTAGGTTGTGCACTCTTTAGAGAGCATACTCGCATGAAGCCGCTAATTTCAGCCCCAAACCCACCCCACTCCACCTGTAGGGTTATTCCGCACAATGGTTTCTTTTCTCTGCCCTTGTTGCACTCCGGGGTCAAGGCGAGAGGACAGAGGGTTGTTCAGTTCGGAATCGGAATCACCTCGCTGAGCAGCCCGGCCGCCGCGGTCCCGGTGGAGACAATGGCCTCTGATTGAGCGTCACCTCCGACTCGCCTCCGACACACACGCTACACGCACCCGTGCGCACGCGCGTGCAGTAAAGCGCTTGCAAAAGCGTAACGCTGCTATGCATCACAGTAATGCGTAATTGGCAGAGTTAAATTTGAAATTAAACTTCAAAATAAAATTTAAATGCTCAGCCCTCATTCAGAAAGCACCAGGGAAACGAGGCGTAAGGCGCCATGCAGGCGTGAGACGTGGGATGAGTGAAACGGACAGAAGTGCGCCAACCTCGTAAAATTGTACACCAAAAAAGTCAGGTGAGAAGAGATCCGCGGCTGCCGCGAAGGTCGAGGGGGTATTTACTCCAGGAAAACTTGTACAGACGTGGCATTACTTCTCGGTATTACATAGAAAATGTTGCAATTTTCGAGCATACTTTGATATATTTTGGTATTTTGGTAGATACCGTGTAATACCCAGTCAAGTGTACAGGGTATTACAGAAGTGAACACCCCCTCGGCGACGGTCCTCTCCTCAGGCTGGGAAATGAGCAGTGACTGGCATTACGACGCATCACGCCAGCGCCCTGCCCCTGCCCTGCCCCTGCCTCTCCCCGCACCGGGGGAGGGGTAACAGTGTAGACAGAAAGGGGTGAGAGGAAGGGGTTGAGGAGAGGCAACGGTGGTGATGGAATTAAACGGGACCGTGTACCAAACCGCGCCGATTAGAATGGAGTAATGGGGTATTCCACTGGAGCACTGAGCGGAAGTAAGAAGAACAAAACCGGATACTGAGAGCGGTGGAAGGAGGGGTGGGCGAGCGGAGGAGCGGCGGGTGGTAGAGGAGCCTCACCACCTCTCCGCCCCCATCCCACAGTGTAACGAAATGGGCAAAAACGCGAAAAAAATATTTTATGAGTGGAAATGGTAGATTTCGTTGTTTTAAGATGTATCTTTCACGAACAAAAATTCTCAGGCATCATTCAAGGTCACAACCGGCCAAACACGTCAAAAAAATGTCTAATTACAAGTAAATGGCCCCATTTCACGGAAAATCCGAAGTTCCTCACCAGATAAAATTCTGGCGGCCTTATATTCGGATTCCTTGCAAAAAACTGCACCAGAACCATACCTGGGATTTCGCCCCTTTTGAGTTTAAGTGTGTGCTAAAAATTTAAATCCCCCATAATAACCGAAAATGGCCCTATATCGCTAAATATCGCAAGTTCCTCACCAGATAAAATTCTGGACGTCTCATATTCGTATTCCTTGCAAAAAACTGCACCTTAAACAAAACTGGGATTTTTGCCACATTTGAGGTTAAGTGTGTTCTAAAATTTGAGATATTTAGCGAAATAGGGCCATTTTCGTTTATTTTGGGGGATTTAAATTTTTAGCACACACTTCAACTCAAAAGGGGCAAAATCCCAGTGATGTTTTTGGCACAGTTTTTTGCAAGGAATCTGAATATGAGACGGACAGAATTTTATCTCATGAGTAACTTGAGATATTTAGCGAAATGGGGCCATTTTCGGTTATTTTTGGAGATTTAAATTTATAGCACACACTTAAACTCAAAAGGGTCAATATCCATGTGATGTTTAGGGCAGAGTTTTTTGCAAGGAATCCGAATATGAGACGGCCAGAATTTTATCTGGTGAGGAACTTGAGATATTTAGCGATATAGGGCCATTTTCGGTTATTATGGGGGATTTAAATTTTTAGCACACACTTAAACTCAAAAGGGGCGAAATCCCAGGTATGATTCTGGTGCAGTTTTTTGCAAGGAATCCGAATATAAGGCCGCCAGAATTTTATCTGGTGAGGAACTTCGGATTTTCCGTGAAATGGGGTCATTTACTTGTAATTTGACATTTTTTTGACGTGTTTGGCCGGTTGTGACCTTGAATGATGCCTGAGAATTTTTGTTCGTGAAAGATACATCTTAAAACAACGAAATCTACCATTTCCACTCATAAAATATTTTTTCGCGTTTTTGCCCATTTCGTTACACTGTGCATCCCAATCACCGCTCTCTGTATCCGCTTTTGTTCTTCTTTTTTACGCTCAGCGCTCCAGCGGAACAGCCTAGAGGAGGTGGCTGAGAACCAGGGGAGGGGGAGGGGCAGGGGGAGGGGAGAGGAAACGGCATCTGAAAGTGAGAGGGACGGGAGACGGGTGACGGGCGGTCAACGAAAACAAAACCTAGCACACTTACAAGCTATTGCGAAAACCTTGGCAACTAGCGTATATCCCAAGACTGGTGGTAAAATTTTCCTCAGATTTTTAGCAGGGCGGGAGTTAGGACAAAACACGGTTATGCGGTACTTACAGAGATACGGGTTGTGTCTGTCACAGGACGAGAAAGCCAGCCGGTAGGCAGTTGTTTACTGCTGGTTTCGCTCTCAATGTGTTGTCATCGCTCGATCTTCAGGTTGTCTGCCGGTCGCATGTTGAGGTCGTTGAGGTTAGTCCGCGGGCAGCCGGTCGGAGCACGCTGCGTTGGTGCAGTTGGTAGAGATCGGAGAACGCACTCGCCACTGCAACAACGCTTAGTACAAGACGTTGCTCACGTCTCACTCGCCAGACCGCACGACACGTCACGACCGCTTTGGTTCAACGGCGAGAAGAACACAATAGGGTATTCCAATGGAGCTCTGCCCGGAACTAAGAAGAACAAAACCGGATACAGAGAGCGGTGGTAGGGGCGGGCGAGCGGAGAGGCTCCCCTACCACCAGCGCTCTCTGTATCCGGTTTTGTTCTTCTTAGTTCCGGGCAGCGCTCCATAGGAATACCCTATTACAACACGGCAAACGGACTACCGTCTGATTCTGAAGATCACTCTCGCTCTCCTCCCTCCGTCCTTGTCGCACCTATGGTGGGGCCCTATGCTGGGGATGGCAGGGCCTCATGAGTGCGACAAGGACGGAGGTAGTATGATCTGCGGAATGAGACGGTACAGCGCTAGGATGAGGCAGACAGACGTCCCGGCCCGGCAGGGTCTCTAGGTTGAGCCGAGCAGCCGAGCAGAGAAGGGTTCCGGGAGGGAGAATGCATACTTACTGGTTTCCTCGCTCTATCCTTGTCTCACTCATGGGATGGGGCTGGGCACGGCCAAAAGGATCAAGAGAAAGGAGACTTACCGAACTCTGCTCGGACACCTCACTACGCTGTCTCTCACCGTGTAGGTGAGAGAGAGAGAGAGAGAGAGAGAGAGAGAGAGAGAGAGAGAGAGAGAGAGAGAGAGAGAGAGGGGAGAGAAACGCTCTTTCGGATCAGTCGGCTGCACGTCCCTCCACGGAGCGGGCGGGGCGGGGACTTGCAGCCAGCATGTGGAGTGAAAAGTGAGATAGGCGCGAGAGAGCCGCGGCGGTGCGGTGTGGGCGGGGCGGGGTCGAGCTGCTGAGAGGCTCTCAGGGCTCCCAGGGTGACGACGAACCCGAGGACCTGGCAATGCCATCCGGCGGGGCACCTGGTGTCGGCGGTGCACGGGAGGGCGTCGCGTCGAGGACAGTGCCAAGCTCCACCCTCCGGCGTGGCGGCGTGCTGAGCAGCAAGGGTTCAGCAAACAATTAGTACAGCGCCAGTTGGGCCGCCCCGCCTGGCCCCGCCCCGCCCCGCCCCGCCCCGCCCCGCCCCGCCCCGCCCCAGCGGTAGCCCTCAGGGCAGTCGAGCAGGAGGGCAGACAGACGTCGCGGGGCGTGTCGTGTCATGTGCCGGGGCCGGGGAGTGGAATGTGAGGAATAAAACGACACCCCCAGCAAAACAACATGGCCCATGGGGGGATCGAACCCACGACCTTCGCGTTATTAGCACGACGCTCTAACCAACTGAGCTAATGGGCCACCTTGCTACTGCCGCGGATGTGAAGAAAGAAAATACAACGCGACTCCCTCTCCGATTCGTCCCCCCCCCCCTCCACCAGGAGATCGAAACGGAAGGAGTGGGGGGCCTAGTGGGCGCGTTGGAGGGGGTACGGGGACAGCGCGGGAAAATATGAAACGGGCGAACGGTGCAGTCGAGGGGGATAGGGTACTTAATGTACGGAGGAGAAAAGGGGCCCAAGAGTAAGCATGGTGGAGGAGAGGAAGAGGAGAGGCGGGTGAGCACCCCGGTATACACAGGCACACACCTACATACACGCGCGCGCGCGTGCAATCTGCACATCTCCAATGTACGCATTCATTGTACGCCCCGTGTCTGCGTGCGGGGCGGGACGGGCTCCGCCACACCAAGGAATTAATGATGTTTAACTAAGCCGCCCTGAGTGCAAGTCAGCGCAGGCGGGGCGGGGCGGGGCGGGCCGGAGTGCGATTGATGGGCTTAAGCTAGAGCGGCGAGAGCGGGAGACACCAAAAAGGGAAGAAACGCGCTCGAAAAGACGTCAAAGTGAAAGTGATGATCCGCTCATCAGCCGCCGGCTGGGGCGGGGCGGGTGAGTGGGACACAGTTAAAGAGAGCTCCCCCCCCCCTCCCCCTCACGTGGACTTCGGGACCAAAACTGATTATGATTGATCGACTGTTGTCGACAAGTGAAGATAAAATCGAATCTGTTATCCATCGCAAGTTTCTGAGCGGTCCGAGTCGAGTGAAACACGCGTCATTTTAGGCGATTTGCTCCAAATCGCGAAAAATAGCGCGCGCCCGCGGCCTGACAGCGGGAAAAGCGCACGGATGTAGTTAATTAATTAGTTCCGGTCGAGGTGGCGCGATGCGCTGTAATCAGTGCTGCCACCACCCCGGCCCACCTCGCCACGCGCCGCCCACCCCCCGCAGCCGCCGGACCGCCACCCCCAGCCCAACCCCACCTCACCCCACCGCGCCCCACCCCGCCCCACCCCGCCCCACTCCACACCCCGCCTCCACGGGGCGAAATGAGTTCTTTACGCTTTCGGAGGTGCGGGGTGGGGCACGGGCCCTGCGCTGGCGCTATAAACGCCACAGGGGAAGTACCGCGGATAAAGAGGACAAGTTGACCCTGGGGAGGGAGGGGGTGGAGAGGTGGAGGTCACGCAGACGCAATTCCTCCTGTTCTAGAGCCACTTAGTGGTCGTCGCAGTAGTCCCTCGCACGCCATACGGGCACGGGCAAGTCGCAGGTCCCGGAAACGGGCACTACGACTCGACTCGCGCTGTTGACAAGGACGCATCTATTCGGGGAGAGGAGGAAAGAGTGATATTCACACGAGGTCGCAGAACAAGACTTCAACTGCTGAAATGAAATAAATGATAAATTCGAAGATTTGACGCGAGGAGTTGAGGCGGGGCCGGGCCAGGGTCCGGGAGCCCCTCTGATAGAGTCGCCGGGTCGAAGCGGCGGTTGGGGGTAGAGGGCTAGAGGGGCATGGAGAGGGGGGGGACGGTGTGACAGAGAATGTGTGATTTACCGCCGATAGGGGTGGCTTGTCCCTGCAGTTAATTAAGGGATGATTTAGTGGCGCGGGGGTGGGTCGAGCGTGCGGAACGCACCCTGTCCCGCCTAACGTTGGTCCCGTCCCGGCGCCGCCCACAAGGGGTTGAGAAAGAGGAAGTGAAGCACAGCATACTTTCAACCGACAATGGAGAGTGAGTGAACAGTGAACATTTACGAGTGCACAGAAACTTCTGGCCTCTGTATGCCATATTTCTTTACCAGCTTTCATAAAAATCACCAACTTCGCTAAATGTAGAATTATTCAAAATTCATAATTTGCCTCCTCCCTCCCTTGTTTTGGGTCCCTTTTTGAATTTATGTGCTAATGGGGTTGCTCGCTCAGCCCGTGCCTACTAACTGGCAATGTACGTTTTCGTGCATATGAAAAAAAAAATGTAAGTGCGTATATAAACATGCAGATTTATGTACAAAAAGAAATCGTGCTGAATTAAGTAGAATATTGTACATTTATCTGGTTAATTTTGTGCATTTTTCTACTTGTAATTATCTATGCAGATCTTTCATGCGCAATATTCTACGTAATGCGGCACGATATTGTTCATAAATATGCTGTTCATATTATAGTTACATTTACATTGCCAGTTAAGAGTGTGGTCAGTGGCGCACGGGAGCCAGTCCTGATGAAGCCTTCTACTTTGTAACTCTGGCTGGCGACGAGGATGGGGCCCTCGACTCGACGCGTTTGGTGGAAAACACGGAACCAGCAGCACTCCTGCGCCCCCCTATGTTTTCCACCCTTGCTCACATCCATGGCTTCCCTCCCAGCCTGGCGGGGCGGGGCGGCACTGTGCGTATGTATTTCCAAGTTCTGAGGAACACAGAGCCAGTCTCCCAAGGAGGGCGGGGCGCAGCGGGCCAGCGGTCGCAGCCGCAGCGCAACACAGCCAGGGGCACAACAGGGCCAGCCGGGGGCGCCGGGGGCCAGGCCAGAGTCAGACTACCCTGGATCAGCAGCATAATCGGGTGAGTCTCAAGGTGGCCTTACAATCAACATTTTGGATGTATCCGCCTATGTCTGTTTTTCGTTTTTCGTTGATATTTTGTCTGAAAGAGTAAAAACATGTACTGATTTACATTTCAACACAACCTTCGGAACTTTAGTGACAACAAAATTGTCCAAATCTACAAAACGGACATAAGCGGTCATGATGTAAACGCTGAGTGTAAGGCCACCTGTATTGCACGCCTGCTGTGTGATGGAGTTTCAATTAGTTGTTTGCAAAGCCAAAACCATAGACGTATTTATTTTTATCACATGAAACATATAATTTATAAACGATTTTTAAATATTCTTTATAAACTACAAACACAATTACAGTTAAAAGTTGAAGATAATAGAATTAGAAGGTTGAAAGTAGGCATTTAAAATAGTATAGGGGAACATCAAAATGTGTCTCCGGTAATGCTTTTTACTTTTAAATTAGGTATATTCCGAATTAGTAGGAGGAATATCGTCTGCTTCCAGACTATCACAAGGTTTTGGCCAATCAGAGAGTGGCTCTTTGGACCGGGCCGCGAGAGAAGCACTCTCTGATTGGTCGAGGCTTTGTGAAGGTGCCCCCACAATCAACTCATCGGGAGGTGACGGTACGAAATTTTGGGTACCATGGACTTTAATTCCTGCTTCCCCCTGCGCTTGTGCTCTCCGGGTAGGCCGCCACCTTCACACGAGTGCTTGGCGGGCTGGCCTATCCAGTTTGTCGCAGGCGTTCCGCCTCGGTAACGGCCATTGTGGGGGAGCCGTGATGGTCGGTCCGAGAGCAGACGATATTTCTCCTGTTCTTCTAATTCGGAAAATACCTCATTCAACCTTAGTTTGAAGCTCTTTGTAATGCTCCTTTGAAAAGAGGAAGTATTCATGGAAATAGAACTTTAAGTCTGAATCAGGATATCCATAAATTTCAGTCTCAAACAAATCCTGCGACAGATCACGTCCCATAGCTTTAGAATATCTACCATTTGATTTTGTACTCTTTGATTAAGTTTGAGTACCTACTCGTCTTAGTTTTCACTATTTAGAGAGGAAAACTATGAGACATGCCATACAATAGCACATTCTATGGAAAATTAAGTCATTTGTCACGCCTTTCAAGAAACAAATGACTGTTGTACAAACGAATTTGCTGTACGTTTCAACAAAATTGGCACTCTCAAACCATATCAGCTGTGCCACACAATGTTTCTTCTTTACAGTTCAACATTTCACAACATAGGTAGCATCGGCCTGAGTTCTGATGAATTTATGTTTCGGCAGCTCACATACTTTAACATGTATGCATAAAAATACATTTGCTCATTACTAATTTGTGTACATAGAACATCACAGCACATCAAATTTTTCCAATGGAGCCAAAATTGCTTCTGCATCACACTTTCACAAGGTTGGCACCACTTTAAAAATCTACGCATCCAGGGAAATTCCTCACAGCAAATATATTGGCATCTCTTACGAGCTGCAAACTCTCATTTAATTGACGCATTAGAAAGCGCATCCCACCGATTGAAAAATCTAGAGCTTTCCACCCGTCATGCAGCATGGACTTAAATACTTCAGAAACCTTAAAAACAGACCCCTTTCACTCCGTGTTGTCCTTGAGCCCACGCCGCCGCCGTATGGTCCCTCCTGCACAGCCTACCGGCCCCACTCACTGCTTGGTGAGCTTTACGGTCTCGAACGGGTTCCCTGCCTCACCCTGGAACACAAACCAACAGGCGTGAGCAGCACATGGCCTCCTGGAGACACCAAGGGAGAAGACAAATTCGGAATTTTTCAAGCCAGGCAATGTAGAGGGCGAAAATTTAAATCAGGAAAAAAAGGAAGAATTGAGACAAGATGATCTGAAAAAATTGGCCAATAAACAAAAAAAATTCGATTTTGTTTTATAAACATCAAGGAAGGCGGAAAAATTGCCAACCCTATACAACTCTTGATACAACTATCATGCGGGTTGGGTCGGAGTACGGGCTCACGCGGGGCTCACCTTGCCCCGGATGGCCATGATGCGGTTCAGCAGCCCCTGTGAACTGGGCGCGCTGAAGGCCACGTCCTCCTCCTCGGCGTCCTCCTCGCCCAGGGCGCAGCTCTCGGCCGGCGGCAGCTCGCACTCGGCCTCTACGTCGCCGTCCATGTCCCCGTCACGGCCGCCGTTGGACTGCACCAGCTTCATGTACTTGTACTCCAGGCTCTGCGTCTTGCGCCAGAAGTGCATCATGCAGCCGCACAACAGCAGCGCCAGCGCCACGGACGCGGCCACCACCAGCTGCAACACCACAGTCGTCCTTGTTACACTCACAAAATTCAAATGGACAATTTTATTTAGAACTGTTTTTAGGCACGAAGTAGCCGTATAGGATAAGCCTTTTTTAATTGTTTTAAATTAGCCCGGTTAGAATTCCAAGAAACTTCGTTTCAACATACAAATCGTCGCCCTGAATCCAGATCCGTCACCCTCACGTCAGTAAAACACACTGGGTTTGAGACATCCGGCCCGAAAATTTTGGTGACGTATCACAGTGGAAAATTTGAGTTGAGAGGTTTTTCTTCGAGGCGCTAACAGTACAACTCAGTACTGTATTTGCGCGACGTTCCGGAGACAATCTCGGCGATGCCTTGTTTGAATACACTATATTCTAATGAAAAATTTTTATTTGTTCAGTGAGTTTTTTGCACCTGCTTAGCTGATGCATTTTATGATACGCATTTATGATCAAATTGTTAGTATTTTTGAACACTTTGTTCATACTTTCGTGCGTAAAAATGCATGAGCTAAGCGGGTGAAAATAAATAAATAAATAAATAAATAAATAAATAAATAAATAAATAAATAAATAAATAAATAAATAGACAAACTTTCAGAAGATACCATTAAAAATAAATTTCCAGAAGACTTAAGTGTGTAGACCGCCGCCCTCAGCCGCCGCCGTGGCGTTGAGCACGGCGCCCATCTCCCTCACCTGGACCTCGAGGGGGATCTGCGTGGTGCAGGCCACGTACACGGTGCTGATCTCGGGCGTTGACGGGCGGCAGTGCTTGGCGGGCAGGTAGTGCACCGCCTGCTTGCGGTTCACGCACTCGCCCTTCACCGTCCTGAGGGAGACACGACAGAATAGAGAGCCGTCATGAGACCTGATGAGAGACACAGAGAGAGAGAGAGAGAGAGAGAGAGAGAGAGAGAGAGAGAGAGAGAGAGGGGGGGCTCCCGCAAGATCGGGGACACGTACTTGTAGTCGTTGGTCCCGCACGACGGGCACGCCAGCCTGCTCTTCCACATGAAGTTGAAGTTGCAGCCGTCCGAAGTGCCGTCGGGCCACTGTGCCGGCAGCGTGATGGTGGAGTTGCCGTTCTCCGTGGGGTCACAGCGCAGCGTGAGGACGGCCGTGCGACCCTTGGGGCAGGACCGGGTCGGCCTGGAGCAGAGAGCGACACATTCACTCGGGCAAAGACGCGAGAAAAGTTGGGAGTCTGGACAAAACTCAGTGGAGCAACGACGAGGCGAGCTTGCACCCCGAAAACAAAGAAAATGCCGAGGGGGGCACCCCGTCATTTTCTGCACCTGCCTTCTATTTCTAAAAATGCCCCCCCCCCTTACCCCCCCCCCTCGTTTTTCTTCTTCTGCATTCTTGTTTTTTATGAGTCGTATTTTTAAGGCACAAACGTAAACTAGCGCGTGTCAGGATTGCTATAAATTTTATTTTCTCCCTTATTTTCAGCGAGGGGGCATCCACTCCTCATTTGAAGGAAAAACCGGATTGCCGAGATTGCCTAATTGCTAGCGTACAGTTTGGGGTTCTATAGCATCGAACGCCTTAAATAGGCAAAATGCTCTATGCCTTGCTCCAATAAACAGGCAAAACACCGGATTGTCGGAGAGGAGGCTCGTTCGATTTCCAGGGCATTTTCCTCTTATTTTCTTTGACTTTTAGGTATTGTGCCCCGAATGGATGAGAGAATCGCGAGCGAAGCGAGCAGAAATTTTTTCATCATCGTAGCAGAAGACTGAAATATTTTTGAAAAAAATTCTGACTTTTGTCAAACAAATCATAATGGATTTGTCTGTGTCAGGCAAAATCATTCTCAAAGTTAACTCCACCAGTTTTTCCCTAAGTTTTTCCTAATCTCCCTCATACTTATCAAATTCCCTTAGTTTTCCAGGTTTTCCTGAGTTGTGGCAACCATGGGTGTTCTTTTTCGATTTTCCTTATCTACTTACCGTGTCTATTTAAGATTCATCAAGTGAAGAAGCAGCACGGCCCGCAGGCAGGGCGTCGTAACGTAGTGAAAATGGTTTTGGCCTTTACCACACTTTTTCGTCAAGATCTCATGAACGGTATGAGGTATCTTGATAAGCGATGGTTCATTAGAGAGCTAAGCTTTTAAATTTCGTTACTTAATGACCCAAAGTGGTCATATTGGTCCTTGTGCTCTTAAATAATTTTCGTTTTCCTGGCATGGGAAATAACGTTATTTCGCCTCCCCAAAACACGTAAATTATTTTAGGGCACAAGGACCAATTTGACCACTTTGGGTCACAATGTAACGGAATCATGAATTCATTCCTTGCTCTCTAAAGAACCATCGCTTGTCAAGATACATAACACCGTTCATGAGATGGATATTGACGAAAAATTGTGAAAAAGTCTAAAACCATTTTCACTACGTTACGACGCCCCTGGCGGTAGGCTGTAACCGTGAAAGAGAATACCCCCTACCCTGCCTTTCGCATTTACAGTCCGTTTCTTCTCCTTCTCTATTCTTTTATCCTCTCTTTCTCCCTCTTCCTTTTCTCCTCCTCTCTCCCTCCTTCCTCCCTTCTATTTTCCTTTACGTCCCTTATATTTTTCTTACCTCCCTCCTATTTCGAAATGAAGTAAGCAGCGGCTGCTACACCTCAGACCCCCTCTTCGCGCCACTACTTTTAACAAATAATATTGAGCTTTTTTCTTTTCCTGTGTATTTTCCGTGAACAGTTTTGGCCTGTTTGATGACGCTCATCTACACGCTGGTCCCTGGAGTCCAAAATTTTGCCCTAAACGCGTGAATTGCGTACAAATACTTAAACTTTGGTGTCATTTTCTTGTTTCGAACCAACTAAACCAGTTATGGCGTTTAAGTTTTCCTTTAAGCCCTCGTTCGAAAGTTCAAAAATCGAGTTATTGAGGTCGAGGGGGCCAGAGTCAATGAAACGAATTGCTGTCTCCCGTTCCGGGCAGACTCCGGCCGCTGGCCTGGGCCGCCTGGGCAGAGCCTGGGCCTGGGCCAGATGTTTGGCTCCTAGGCTGCAGTTTGGTGCCTGGCACTTTTGGCGTGGACTCTCACTTTGCTCCACCGATAAGTTGTCCAGAGTCCAGACCGCTAGCACAGCGCTTCCTTCAAGGAACACTCACAATGGCGTGGCGTAGTAGAAGTGGATGTCCTTGAACTCGTCCTGGACGAACTCGTCGATGACCTTCATGTGCATGTACGACGAGTCGGCCGTGACGGCGAGCAGCTCGTCGCCCAGGGCGACGGACTGCGTGGAGAACGTCTGCTCCTCGAGGTTGCCGTCGGCCCCCGTCTCGTCCTGGCCCATGCCCACGGGGCCCTGGCCGGGGATCACGGTCGTCCTGCAGATGAAGGCGGTCACGCTGCTGGACTCGGCGGCGCGCTCCGCCGCACTCTCGCCCACCGTAACGGTGTTGCTGCAGAGCGCCGGCTCGCCCGTGCCGCAGAGGCTGATGTTGAACAGGTGGTAGTACTGCGCACCCGACGCCGTGAACAGGCGGCTGCCGTGCACCGCCACAGGCCTGCCAACACCAAGGCGTCGGAGAGAGTCATTCCCGATCACATGAACGTCCCCGATGGTCCCCGAGTCACCCAACCACGTTGCTTCCCCCGTATACACGCTATTCCAGAGAACGGGTGAAGATGAGCAAGAGAAATTCTAACGCTATCGCGTTAAACGGCCCCCTAGGTATTAAAACTTGCCACAGAATGAGAAAGAACGTCAGTCAGAACTATTAGTGAGAATCACAACACGAATTTTAGCAGCCAAACGGAAGTCACAAAAAATGTTGCCCAGCGGTTCAGCTGTCAACAACACCGCGTGGTGGACGAGCACTAAATGCAGCCACCACCCAAAAATAAGTGGGTGCTAGTTTAACACTTGTCATACACTTACCATAAGATGTGCATTTTGCCATACAAAAAAGCGCCCGACGGGCTAGCTATCAACAACGCCTCGTGTTTTACAATTGAAAATGAAAGGAATGAACTGTTGGCCCCCTAGGTTTTAAAACTTGCCACAAAATGAGAAAGAACTGAAGTCAGAACTATCAAGAGTACTGAGAACCTGCAATAAACACAGGAGATACTTTTACCTGATGCCTCAAATCGCACTCATGGAGTATTATCAAACTCCTAAAACTCACCTTAAATTTGTTGAGATAATTTTAGACATGACAGAAAAATAGACACAAGGTCGTGCTTAAGTCATTGTTTAAAGTAAATGCTTTTCAAAGCTTTGAGTTGAGAAATGAGCCAAAAAAATATTGGATATATGAAGCGGGGAGCATGGCCGCTGCTGCTAGCTCCGCCCACGCGGCATGGGTACTGTTGCCTAAGCAACTGATTTTGCACATTGGAATTGAAATTACTCGGATCTGGTCAGACAGTTTGCAACCAGGGGCCCCTACAGGGTCGGAAAGGAGGGGCGTTGTCTCGAAAGGTGCCTACATACAGGGGGGGAGATCTCAAATTGCCTACCTTCAGGCCGATCTTGGAGCGGTCGACGCCCCCCCCCCCCCCCCCCCCCCCCCATTATGTGCAGAGTAGTGGAGTGGGGAAGGCCCGGGGAGGCCGCTCGACCAATCACGGGCCCTTTTTGTTCTTCGCGCTCTTCCTCTTCACACGTACTTCAGAATAGCTCTATACTCACGTGTCCAGAGACCGCAGGTCGTAGGTGTAGTCGCCTATCTCGAAGTAGCACTTGGTCTCGCAGTTGCCGCCGTTGACGGCGTGCAGTCCCGGGCCGCAGGGCTGGCACGCCTCCTGCCCCAGGCGCGCCGCGACCAGGGGCTCCACGGCGGTCGTGTCGACCGGGCAGAACTGGCAGCCCGTGCCGTTGCGCTCCATGTACTGGCCCGGCGGGCACGGCAGGCAGCCCTCCGAGTCCGAGTCCCGGTGGCAAGGCAAGCACGAGGCCGCGCCGCCGTCCTCCGTGTTGGTCACGTTCACCCAGAAGATCTTGGCCATGTCGACGTAGCGGCCGGCGTCCTCGTCCGCGCCGCCCAGCCCCAGGGCACCGGCCACGGCGTCGGCCGCGCCCGTCGGGCCCTGGCCCAGCCGCTGGAACGCCCAGCTGAACGTGTACGAGTCGTTCTGCATGACGGCGTAGCTGTAGATCTGACGCGCCTGCCGCTGCGACCAGCTCTCCACCAGCGTCATGCCCCTCGTGTCGCTCGTCTGCAGGAACACGAACTCGCACTCGGCCGCGCAGTCCAGCTCGAACGAGAACTCGACGCGGCCCACTTCGAGGCGGCGGTGGTCGCCGGCGGGGCCGGTCACCGTCACGCCGCCCTTGGAGCGGAAGCCGGCGACGGCGATGGACAGCAGCAGGTAGGCGCCGGGCGAGTGGTGGCGCGTGGTGTGGATGTGGCCGCCCGCCACCTGCCAGCCCGCGCCGCTGGGGCACGGCGAGCCGTCCGGCTCCAGGCAGGCGGCGCTCATGAAGGCGGGCAGCTCCACCCATCGCGACACCTGCAGAGGACGTCAATCATTCGAAAACTCGGTTAGATTATTTTGCCAAGTCCATTTCGTGCACTATGATCTAAAACCAATTGACCAAATCAAATCAAAATGAAATGATCGACTCGTACATCTGTCCCCTATCGAAAACAAATGACGCTTTTCAATTAGTGATTTTTTTCGTTCTCCCCCATTCACGTTTCCGTTTTAATCGATTTTCTAAATTTTTGAGTATTTTTGTGCGACTTCAGTTAGGAATAATCTCATTGACTCTGTTTCCGATAATTTTCCAAATCGTCGATGGCGATCGCACCTGCATGCCGTAGTTGGGCGTGGAGCCCGGCGGGCAGGCGCGGCACGCCGAGTTGCCGTCGCTCCAGGAGCCGCGTGGGCACGGCTCGCAGGTGGAGCCGTTCCCATAGTCCATGCCCGGGTTGCAGGGCGCGCACTGGCGGCGAGGTGACGGCGGCGGCAGCTGCTCCGCCCCCGGCAGGTCGTCGCGGCAGATCTTGGGCGCGATCCACTCGTACACTCGCTGCGTCTGCAATTCAGATACAATACATGAAAAAAAAATAGAGAAAAAAAATGGAAAATTATGAAGAAGAAAAAAATGCAGTCGAAAAAAAGGGAAACTCTGGAAATACAGGGTGAGTCTATTCGCGTCTGACGAAATTCTGAAGCGGATAGGGGGCTGTTACATATGTATTTTGATATTGGACACTTGGGGGTCAAAATTACGACCGCTGGAGAAAAATCTAATTTCGCGAATCGAGCGCCGGCAAGTAGGCAACCCACTCCATACTCGAGGTGCATGTCCGCGTATACGGCATTTGAGGAATGCACCATGCTTGTTTATGTACCGGGTGTCTCTTTGAACGCGCGTAACAGTCTTGCGGGATTGCATACTTGCAAGGGCATCAGGGGCCATGGCGCCTTACGGGCGAATGGGGTAGGCAAACCCGCAACACTGCTACGCATTCAAAGAAACACTTGGTATACAAACAAGCATGGCGCATTTCTCAAATGCGGAATACGTGGACATACACCTCGAGTGGAGTGGGTTGCCTACTTGCCGGCGCTCGATTCGCGAAATTAGATTTCTCTCCAGCGGTCGTAATTTTGATTTCCGACCGCAAGTGTCCTATATCAAAATACTTGTCTAAGAGCCCCTTACCCGCTCCAGAATTTTGGCAGACACGAATAGACTCACCGTGTATATCACATTATTATAATGAGAAAATTGACCACTAGGGGGCAGTCAATGCTGGAAGTGGTGAGGTCCGTTCCTAGTTTACATTCTCATCTCACGTGCTCCTCTCCTCACCTGCTTGTCGGCGTCGCACGGTGTCCGCTTCTCGTAGTAGTCCTGGCGGCTGCAGGGGAGGCGCGGCCGACACGACGGTGACCCCTTGGGCGAGTACTCGGTCACGGGGTTGCACGGCTGGCAGGAGGAGGCCTCCGAGTTGGAGAAGGTGTTCTCCGGGCACTCGGTGCAGACCCGCGCGCCGCCCGCGCTGTACGTGCCCGCGCGGCACGGCAGGCACGGCGACGTCAGCGACACGCCGCTGATCTCGATGCTCTTGATGAGGACGGGCCGGCTCTGGCCGTGGTCCATGCCCAGGGTCTTCCACTGCAGCACGTTCTGCCCCGTGAGCAGGCGCACCGACTGCTTCTTCCACTCGCCCGCCTCGCGGGTGTACTGTGGCCAGCGGAACTCCTTCGAGTCGCGCACGCTCTGGCACTGGGCGTTCTGTGCCTGGAGGAAGAACGTCCGCTGGTGAGGACAGGAGCACCTGGTGCGAGGCTTGGGGCGCGGGGCGGTACCGTGGGTCCCTCTGCTCCCTTAAAAATCGGGTGTACACCCTCAAAACCGAGGGGTAAATAACTCCGAATTTTGATGTACACCACTAATTCAAAATTCACACTAATTCAAACTAATTCACGCGAATTCAAAACGAATTCAAAACAAATTCAAGCGAATTCAAAACGAATTCAAGCGAATTCAAAACGAATTCAAGCGAATTCACAACAAAATCACAATAATTTCAAAAAACTTCGCAATAAATTCAAAAAATTCAAGGCTAATTCAAAACGAATTCAATTTAATTCAGACAAAATCAATTCAAATTCACGAAATTTGTACACCGAATTCAGAGTTGTTTACCCCTCGCTCAAAAATCAGAAGAAACAAAAGGGATTGAAAAAAATCAAGAAAATGACGTTAACGCTAACGTGAGAGCAGATGACTTACACTTATGGCTTTGAACTCACAACTCTGTACGTCTAACTTATTAGACAACTGCTCTTGCAACTACTTTAACTTTCCAATGCTACAGGCTGCGGACAACTTTCACTTTGACAACTTGAACTGCCGACGTTTCAACGATTACTTTTACAAAAGATGCCGATACTAACTTGTCATCTGCTAAATAAACTTTTACTGTTAAGGCTTTTTATTTTAGAATTTCAACTGATAGCGAGAGCAGCAGAACTCTGAGCGCCGCAAATCTTGTCCCTTGAACTCTCCGCGCTTATAGCACTTAAACTTTTGACTTTCAGCTTTTGAAGTTTTAACTTTTAAAGTTTCAGCTTTTGACATGTCAACTTTTAACGTTTTCAAATTTCAACGTTTCACTATGGGGGGACGTTGCGTGTGTCGGGGCGTAGCGGAGAGGGTGGCGGAGCGTGGCGCGGTGTGGCGAGGCGCGCGAGGGAAGCCTAGCTCTATGGGGGCGTAAACCATTGGAGCATAGGGCTGAGCATGGGGCACCTGCAGGAAGCAGACGAGTAGCGGCCATCTTTTTAAGCTACGAGTTGCCGGTAGCCTGAACTTGAACAGCCCTAGCCGGAAGCCACACGGGGCACGGGGCAAGCCGCACGGACGCGGAACGTGAAGCCCACTGTAGAAGCGCTCATATAAATTTTAGACACCTGCTTTTCCAACTTTAACTTTTCAACGCTTAACACGCTGGACAACTTTTAGTTTGACAACTTTAACTGACGACGTTTCAACGTTTACTTTTAGCTTTACGACGGTACTAGCTGCTGATACTAACGTATCGTCAGCTGAAATTCAAGAAAAATCGTAAGACCCCAAGAAAATCGGTGCATAGGCTGTGAGGATCCCTTAGAGCGCGGGGCGCGAGGCACGGACGGTACGCACCTCAAAGTCGAAGATGACGTCCTTGTCGGGGTACTGGTACGTGTAGGTAAGGTTGCCCGGTTTGACCAGGTGCACGTCGTAGGACAGCGTGGCCGCGCACGGGCCCCCAAGCGAGGCTAGGTAGCCGCCCCTCGCCCTCCACCCGAACCTGTCAGGAGGGAGACGGCACACTGAGTGAAAATGGTCGTGCTCTTCGGAGAGGGTTAGCGGGGCAGAGGGGAGCTACGGACTGGCTGCAGTCGATGTCCAGGGCGGCCGCGCCGCCCGCACCGCCGCGCTGCGAGGTGAAGGACGAGCGGAAGGTCTCGACCTGCGAGGTGAAGCCGTCGGGCAGCCGGTCCTGCTGGAAGGACTCGAGCAGTATGCCGCCGCCCAGCGAGTAGGTCCCGGGCCGGCACTGGCGGCAGGATAGGTCGCCCAGGTCGTAGTAGTAGCCGGCTTCGCAGGAGATGTCTGGGGAGGGGAGGGTGGGCATCAGCGGCAGAGGTGCGGTGCGGGAGACAACGCCACGATCAGCAGCAGAGCGATTATGATGCACGCCCTCCTCGCTCGGTCTCTCTCGCACCTATACGGCGTGCCTCATGAGTGCGAGAGAGACAGAGCGAGGAGTGCGCGCCCCAGAATCGCTGTGCTGGTCTCGTGTCCTTGTCGCACTCATGGCGCACGGCCATGAGTAACAAGAGGAGGACACTACGAAACGCCGTTCGGCACTAGCCTGCAGAGGCGTGACGAGGTCAGTGCATCAGCACACATACTTACGGCACTTGTCCACCCTGCGGGCGGGTCGGGGGTTGTTGTCGGCGCAGCGGCCCGACCTCGGCACCTGCACCCGCCACCGGCCGCGCTGAGAGTCGCACTCGGTGAGGGCGAACTCGTAGTCCAGCTGCAACAACACGGCGGGCCCGGGCGCCCTCTCGTTACGCACACGACGGGGAGTAACGACATTCACCCTGCCCTCTCCGGCCACGGCCGGCCACGGCCCCTACGAGATGGTCCGTGTCCTGCACGGCGCCCTGCAGCACGACCATCTGGACCGCGTTGGCATGACAACAGGTTAGAGATGGCGGCCGAGCCGAGGCCGGAGCCCAAAGCGCAGTACCATGCCGTGGGGGGAGGGGGCGCCTGGCGCCTGCCGTCCGGACGATCCGGGACGGAGCCATCCTCGCTGACCAGGGTCCCCTCGGCCTGCGGACACCTGTTACCACGGCCGGGGCCCGGGGCCGCCCTACCGCGACGGCCAAGGCCGAGCAAGACAAGGACAGGGACAGTGGGCGCGAGCTGCGCGAGGCGAGGCGAGCTCACCTCTTTGCAGTCCAGATCTTCGTCCTCGAAGCTGCTCGCGAGGGACGAGCGCCCCTGGGCCAGAAGCACCAGCAGCATGGCCGCGGAGGACACGCTCAGGCCCTTCATGACGGCGGCGGGCAGGTTATTCCATGTCCCGGTGAAGTCTCGTCTGCGACCAGCGCTGGAGAAGAGCGGAGCGGGGTTGTCTCCTGGCGCTCCTGGCTCTGGCTGCCGTGCGAACAGTCTGGTCCGGGGGCTAACACGGCCCGGGGCGGCCGCGTTCGAGGGGAGCCCATCCTTGTCGTGGTCGATGCGTTGAGACGGGGTGGACGAGGGACGCGTTTCGGAGACGGTCCTCCCACCCCCGGCGCGGTGCAGCCCGATCGCCATCCCCGTGGCCCTGCAGGGCGAGGAACGACGCCTCCTCAGCGGCGAGGGGCGGGCGGGTGGCGGCCGGCGGCGGCCCGGGCGTCGCGAACGGACTGTGCTGGACAGGCACGCATGCGCTTTCCCCGCGCCCCGCGACGCGATCGATACCGGTGACCTAGACGTGGGGGAAGCGCATGGCACGCTCAAGGTAACAGCGGTCCCGTGACCAGGACGACTAGACGGCAGAGCGCCCACCGGTACCGGCAGAAGTTAGGCCTATCAGCTCGGGGCCAGGCACAGCGCGGCAGCCCAACCCACGGTTTCGCATCGACCATGAGAGAAGGGCGTCCTCTCATGCAATAGTATGACAACTGTTAGGCAAGCATTAGTGGGAGAAACGCGAGAGAGGAGTAAAGAGAGCTGCCATTAAATAAAAAGGAGAAATTTATTTTACTGCATTTATATTGCCAAATACTTAAATAACAGCCTTTGATTTACAGTAGTTATTCAAACTCATCTTTTGAGCCAAGAGGGGCCAATACTGAGAATGGGTTGATTTTAAAGTGACATTACCATCTGCAGGAAATATAAAAAATAAAGTATTTAAATAAGAAGGCAGGTCGAACAAAATGACACAGGGGTTTTGCACGGAAAAATATACAAATAAAAAAGACAGTGACAAATAGTAAAAAAAATTCCACATACAAATTAAATTTAGCATAACAGAAAAGAGACACTCAATATGTGATGTCTATCAATTGGAAAGCTTAATTCATTTCTGGATTCTTACATGTTACAAGCATTTCAAGGAACATTCAAGAGAATAAAATCTGGTTTAGGGATAGAAAAATATAGGGTAAGTTTTAAACAGTCTTCTTGGATGGAAATATTTCCAATTCATTAAAATATTATATACATTCATAAAGAAAACAATAACAAAGCTGTCCAGCAGAAATGACAGAGAGAGAATACTTCTATAAATAACAAATAATGTCTTAGTTTTGAGTGATACAAAATTGGTTAAAATGCTGAAATAAAATAAAATTACATATCCAGTACTCAGACACTAACATTTTTAGTAATGTCATATTCGACTTAGGGGGTCACCCCTCTCCGTATCCACAAGCAACATGTAAAGAAAACCAGAAGACTAGCCAGAGGTGAAATTTTTCAAAATATTATTACAGCTTGCTTTGAACGTCAGGGTAGAACTTCTTGTTAGGGTTGTTGGCATGATCCCTGAGAAGTTGGCAGGGCTCAAATTCAAGGCCATATGCATTTCTAAACTCCTCCATTTTCCTAACAAGGTTTGCAGCTCCATAAGAATCCACCCAGCGGAAAGGGCCACCTCTGAATGGAGGGAAGCCAAGACCAAAGACAGCACCGACATCACCTTCAACCTGTGAGAAGAGACAGAAAATTATGTTTTTGCCGAGAAAAAGATTTTCCAAAACAAGATGTTTCCTATAAAAAATATTTTTGCTTACAGGGTTACGTAGAATGTCATCTTGCAAACACAGCACGGCCTCATTGACAAAGCGAGATACCATGCGCATTGTGTTGTCTTCTGGAGTAAAAGAGCCTTTTGGTTGTAGGGAATACTTTTTAAAGACATTGATTGCATCCGGGTTAACAGGCCTTTGCTTAGAACCAGCAGCGTACAGGAAGATACCCTTTCCACTCTTGCGGCCTGCAAAAGAAAAACAAGAGGCCAAGTGAAAACCAACCAAATTGGTCTTACAAATGTAACATGTTCTATACCTCACTAAAAACTCTACATAATACATTTAGCTTCTTTTTATCTTTTTAAATGTACTCGTTTAAAAACGAAGTGCGCTGGGTTGTAACACAGATCCCAGCACTATCGAAATCTCAAAATTTTGCTTAAGCGATTAAAAAATAGTTTTTAATGAAATATGATGTCCTGAATTCTAATTACAATAACTACAAAGTGAAGTATGGTATTATAGTGTATTACAAGATTAAAAGAAGTTCCTAAACTAGACCATGCCAGGGACAATGCAATACTCGTTTCTTTAACAAAAGTGAAAAAAAGATGACAATGAGGTGAGGAACGAGTAAAAAGAAATGATAATAAAGTTCTATTACAGTATTTTAAGATTTTGATCAGAACATTGTAAAGAATTACTTACCAAGGCAGCCCTTCTCAACAAGCTCTGTAATAAGAGATGGGTTTCCACCACCTGCTCGCTGACCAAAGGATTCATACAAAAATTCTGAAATGTGAGCAGCCACATCTAAACCAACTTCATCCATTAGGGTGGCAGCACCCACAGGGAAACCAAAATTCTTGGTAAGTTTGTTGAGGTCCTTGGGGTCAACACCTTCCTGTAGGAGTTGGAAGAAATTAGTATCCTATAGAGAAATTTAGGTCACATCACACACTTTGTAACACAATTTGAGTCCATACTTGGGCGAGACGAATGGCCTCAGCCATCATGATGGAAAGAATACGTGTGGTGTAGAAACCAGGCCCATCTCCAACAGTGATCACGACTTTCCCTTGTTTCAAACCAACAGCCACTGCTTGTGCGGCAGTATCTTCGGATGTGTCCTTGGTCGTGATAATTTCAAGCAACTGCATTTTGTCAACTGGTGAGAAGTAATGCATTCCTACAACCTGGAGTGCCAAAAATCAAAAATGCTCAATCCATTTATTTAGGTATTACAAATCACAAGGAAACAAGTTACAGAAGCACCAGTGAAGTACTGCTGAAATGTACTCGTTCTTAACCTTTTTTTTTTTTTTTTTTTTTTTTTTTTTTTTTCATTGTTATCTTTCCTATCCCTGAAGTTTAGCATTTGCAGTTATAAGAAATATATTTTAGTTGAGAAAATAAGTTTTTGAGAGAGTATTAAATAGTGTAGGAGAAGTGTGTCAAACAAGTATTGTGTATGGAAAGACGTCACGATGATAGCGATGAGACCTATAATCAGCATTGAAGCTAAAGCATTTCACGGGGTTCTCATTACGTATTTATGATTAAAGTAGTTTCCTCATGTCTTAAAAATAGAACTTTTTTCAGCTGTGAGGGTGTTTTAGCTTAGGCGCTGATTTTAGGCCTCACTAGCAAAAGCGTGATATTTTACCAAAAACAATACTCAATCTTCACTTTTGTACGTATATGTTATGAGTAATGTCCGGCGGCTGGTTATTGACGGACACTAGTCAACTAATGTCCGAAGGTTCGGACATTACTCAGGGGCACCTGAGTAATGTCGATCCTCCGGACATTAACCACTCTAAACGGACATTAACCAAGGGTGCTTGAGTAATGTCCGAAACGGACATTATCCATGGGATATGAACCAAGGGTGTCAGGATAATGTCTGAAACGGTGACCATTCGTAAGTAGGTCGGTAGTCCCAATCGAACCGTGTGGCGGGTTTGCCACCTCATCAGGGGCCATGGCCCCTTCTGGGATAGGCAAACCCGCGACACCGTTAAGCATTCAAATCATGTTTCAGTCATGTAGGTCATTAAACGGTCACTAACTTTTAAGAAATCTATGAAATTGAGAAGCATTGTCTTTCCACAAACTGTTAACCATTAAGTTTAATTTTTTTCACGCTTGAAACTTTTTTTGCAATATTTTTTTGACAAAATGTTTCTTTTCCTCTTGAGCTAGCTCTTGAGCGCAGTGACCTCAAGTTATTTGTCACAGTGTTACAGTCACTGACTGTAAAAAAGTAAATGAAATATCCCAAAAAATGTATCTGCTGTCACCTAGGCCCCCGCCCTTTGCCCTGCTTGAGACCCGCTCACTGGTTAGTGTCGGACACTAACCATTGCCCTCCGATTAGTGTCAGAATGTCCTCCGACCTGCCGGAAATTAGCCGGGTAATGTCGACACTAACCACTGCAGCTTGATTAATTTCCGAACCTTCAGACATAAGTTGACTAGTGTCCTACACTCGCAGACATCGGACATTACCCATAATATATACATAAAGCACGTAAAGAACAACTAAAACGCACAAACCTTGTCAGGGCGTTTGCTGCCGGCAGCTATTTTAGCTATAGGGAGAGCGCTGGTGTTTGAGGCAATGATGCAATGAGGTGGGCAAATGGCTTCAATCTCAGATATGACCTTATGCTTAATTTTGAGATCCTCAAATACAGCTTCAATCACTATGTCAGCATTCTTGAAAGAATCATATGACAGGGTAGTATCCATGTTGGATAGGAGCCGGTCCCTCTGATATCTAAAATGATGACGTTAGAAAATGTAACCAGCAACCAATCTTTCAAGAAATGGATCTTCACACTTACGCAGTAATCTTCTTCCTTTTCACAGCCTTATCTAAGCCGCTGCGAATTTGTTCTGCTCCCCTAGCAAGGCCAGCTTCATTAGTATCTTTAAGAATGACATTGTAACCCTTATCAATTGTAACCTGAGCAATTCCTGCACCCATCAAACCAGCTCCCAATACTGCAACAGTTCTGTAATGTAGAAAACAAACCTCAGTAAGATGTAAACAGGCAGCCAAAATTATCAAACACATTTTAATGAAAAGCAGCTCCCTTTTCATTGTGGTATGGTGTATTATCGTCCCTATTTTCACTACCAAACTGGCAATACATACAATTATATTAAGTTTTGTAAGTGAGCATGCAGTTTGAGGGAATTTTGATTCAATATTTCTTAAAATTTTGAACCTCTATTATGGACTCATTACTGGGTTTAAAGCTACAATTTGGTTACATGTATTGCCATTTCGGTGGCGAAAATGGGGTCTAAATTACACCAAACTGAGCACAATACTTGTTCTCTACCTCCATTAGAGATGTTGATTGAGGTAAAGAACAAGTATAAAGTGACAGAATGATAGAAAACTGAGAGCACGTACTTGACAGGTTTAACTGGCGCTTTGAATGGATTCTTCTTGCATTCAGTTTGTGCATTGAAGAGATTAAGTAGCTGTTTGCTTTCAGGGGTCATAGCTAGTTCACCGAAAGTGTTTCGCTCAAATTCAAATGCTGCTGACTCTCCTTTTTCCATGTTAGTGCGAACCAACTCAATGATCTTAAAATTTTGAAAACAAAATATTCACAGTAAATTGGAATTCTAAAAAATGGTTGTCTAAATGACAAATATTTTACCTTTAAGGGAGCAGGGTAATTTCCTCCAGTAGCTTTCATAACACCATCCTTGGCCTTTCCAAGGACGAAATCACGAGCATACTGAATTTTTAAGGCATTGGCAAAAATTCTATCAACCAAACTTGGAGAACGCTCTACCTTCATTTTGCCAGTTGCAATATCTTTTGCAACCTTGACTGCAACTTCCTCAAGGTATTCAGAGTTACGGAAACTGAGATAAAGTAAAGCAAGAATCATAACCGATGAAGAAAAACTGGACAGTAGTAATAGAGAAAACAAAATCCTTACGTTTCTCCAAGAGGATCAACAGTCAGATCAACAATTCCCATCTGCTTAGCCTTGTCAGCTCGAATTTGTTTTCCGGTAAGCGCCAAATCCAAAACATTTGGTGCTCTAGTCAATCTCATAAGACGAATGGTACCACCAGCACCAGGTAACAATCCTAACATGACTTCAGGGAGACCCAAAGCTGTTTTGGCATCTTTCATCGCAATACGGTATTGGCAGGCAAGAGCAAGCTGGTTGGGGGGCAAACATCATGTAATCCATACTTACATACATAACAATAAAAGATATATGGCAAAGCTTACCTCAAGACCACCACCAAGGCAAGAACCAGATATTGCGGCAACTAAGGGTTTCTGAAGTTCCTCAATGGACTGAAGGATTTGTTGAGCACTATGTGAGATTGCGGTGACTTCCTCCTTGGACTTAGCAGCAGATAACATACGGATATCAGCACCAGCAACGAAGTTGCCTGGTTTACCAGAAATCAAAACACCTGCTTGAATATTTGAATCACTTCTAATTTTGTTGAGCACTTCTGTAACTTCTGACATAATTTCTGAGTTTAATGAGTTCACCTAGACAAAAGGATTGAGAAAGTTAGTGACAGATTATGTTGACTTTAAAAGAAAACAACAGACGACCCCATGTTAACAAACCTTTTGCCCTGGTGAATCAATTGTAACAACACACACATTGTTGACAACCTTCGTCTTCAGGTGGGAATGCATTTGTGATGTGACTGAAAATTTTCGAGATGGAGGTCCTGCCAAAGATTAGAATCATGAATTAATATATACGGCCTTGAGGGAATTAAAAATGGTACGATTATCTGATGACATTGAACTTGAAAAGTTCAAAATTAAGTGGAAGGAGCACACCTTAGAAATACTTGAATCAATGTGATATGAAAGACAAGTGAAATTGCAGGTGAACTTTGAACCTTTTAAGGCTTGAGGATAAAGTGATCAAAGTCCAGGGCCCACAGTTCAGATGGACGTTCTGTTACAATTACAGCCAAACAAAAACCATAGCCCGGTGGACCACATACGACAGTAGCTGGTTCGCGACTTCATACATTTGAACGGAAAAGAAATGTTATTACAGCTAATATTACATTCACCAATTTGGAGAAACTTTGAACAGGTAGCCGCGGAAGTCACACACACGTCGCAGTCAGTGACGTTTTGATGCGGACGGAGAGACGTGGAACTAAAACTGGTGTAATAAAACGCCAGGCTTCAAGGGCGTTTTAGCAAAGAGTATGTGGAGAAATATACCGACCAACACCGCCAGCCTCAGCCCGGTCCAGGGTCCTCCAGGACGGGGAGGGGGGCGGATGGACTGTGAGGTTACGTGAAGCATCGTTAAAATTAGAGTTTCGCAGTACAGGACACTATACGGCTCGGTGGGAACCGTTTGACAAGCGAAATCGATGAAGGCGAGTTCAATACTTATTAAGGATCCTCCGAACTAACGGAAAGAGCTGAAGTCACGGCGCCAGTGGCACTGTCCGGCACCCTCAGCAACCTTCCGAGGACACTTACGCGAAAATTTGCTGCCTATCACCGACAAGTCCTTGAAAATTCGGGTAACCAATAACGCCGACATGGTGGAGGGCACAGGTCTGAATCGAGAACAGGTTAGTTGGAACAAAATTGCACACCGTTCCCGTCACTTGACTCATGCGATGGAGGGTGATCAACGTCCACAACTCTTCTTTCCCCCTCTCCCCCACCTCCTCCTCCTCCCTCCATCCAGCCGGACCGGAACAGAGTACCACCCTTCAGATACGAGGGCCGCAAAACGAGTGACGCTAGAAACTGCAGTCCATTGAATAGAAATTCGATTAAAACTGAGACCACTAGAGAATTCCTATTTTTTTTTTAATTTGAACGGTCTGAATATAGGAAGAGAAAATTAATTTTTTTTTTTCACTTTCTCAATTGTATTGCTGCACTCCGCGCTGCCAAGGTGCACAGGTGCACTGACCAAAGCGCGTCGTTTCAAAGAGATTCGCTGGAAATGGTTTCTGCTTTCCGCTCATTTTAAGACGAGGAGATTTCGCTATGACAATTCTAAGATAGGAATATGGTAGCGACGAACATTTGTTTTTCTGAGGTATCCTCAAATATCTTAACATTTTCAAACATTTTTTCAGGCAATTTTAGAAATTTCATGAAAATTAAGAGATCTGTGTGCAGTGTAGCACCCCTTTCCCTCGACCTGCCACGACCCACTCAAATAATCCTCGGACTCACCTGTCATAGCTGAAATGCCACTTACGTAACTCCATTATCCGCTTTGTTTCGAACAGTGGAAGAGGGCCTCGGTGCTCGGTGCTGTGCGGTTTGCGTACTTTTGAGCTGCCCGCATGGAACATCTAGTTTCTTTTGTATCATTTCCCTATTGTGTTATCTTTCTAGTTCCTGGGCACCACGCCGTACAGCTGTCTCTGTCGGCTTCGTCGGTGTTTTTAGTGTGTGAGTAGCCGTGGTTGTCTGTGTGAGTGTTCAGTGTGCGCGTGTGCGTGCGGTGTGCGTATGTGTGTGTGCGCGGGCGGACTGCTGTCCTGTCAACAACTACTGGAGTTTGCGCTTATATTTCCGTCATAGCTGTGGGTGTTATCAAGTATTTTGAAAAAAAAAATTGACGAGTGAAAATCCAATTATTCTGGAGTAAAATATTTTCATCAAAGATACATATTGGGGGAGTATTTGCCTCTGAGGTGACAAGTTAACCTAGATTCATCAGCATTTTAAACTCCATTTTCAAATCGCAAAGGGGTTGATTGATTCCGTGTCAATTATTTTGCATTTCTCATAATTTTCAATTATCTCCTCACCACACTAAAGTTCCTGTCAGGTTTTTGTTATAGTTAGAGTGTTAAAGCCGATCAGTTACAAGGTGTTTTTACAAGTACCTTTTTATCCCTTATTTGCTCTCTATATTCAATAAAATTTTAAAGTTAATTTTCTTACTGTTCCAGAATCTAATTGCTATGATTTTGTTGTAACAATCATGGCATCCATCAAGGTTCCAAAACAAAAAGTCATTCTCTGCGGTGAATTTGGAGTTGGGAAGAGTTCACTTTTTAGGCGGTTTACCAACAACACGTTTGTCACAGCAAGTGACAGACAGTCAACTTTAGGTCTTGATCATTTTGATAAAGAGTATAATGTAGGAGGGCGTCAGCTGCGAGTATGTCTTTATAAGCCTCTGTGATACTTGTATTAAAACTTTTGCAAATATTGTGCTAGATCTTTCTTTTAATTTCAGCTTCAGCTCTGGGACACTGGAGGAATGGAGAGAGTGGCATCAATAACATCAAGTTATTACAAATTTGCAGAAGCAGCCATTTTAGTGTTTTCTTTGGACAATGCAGCTTCATTCCACGTTCTTAGCCAACATTTGCTTGATATTGTCACATATGCAGAAAATGCGAAGATATTCTTATGTGGGAACAAAGCCGACTTGGAGGGATCAACTCCTCAGGTGACTGATGCAGACATGGAGTCATTTTGGTAAGTTTCTTTCTAATTAAAAAAGTGTGAGTAAAATTTTATGAGTTATTTCTTATAGGAATTATATGTCTTTGCAGTGAACAGTGCCATAACTTGATAAGTGCCACTTTCAAGACTTCTTGTAGATCAGGAGAGGGAGTTCATGAGATGTTTGAAGATATTGCCCAGCACCTTGTAGAGGCAAATCGCTCCCGCCTAGAACTTCAAAGCATTCATGATACAGAGTCATTTAAAGTTCTTCCACCAGATGAGTCAACAGACCCTCCCTGCTTGTGCTAGTTCTTTTTCGTTTTCTGTGTAGTCTACAGTCACCCTTCTGTGATCCTACAAATGCCTCATGTCCAAGAGTGAAAAGGAAAGTTTGAGTATGTCTGCAGAAGTCATGTGATAAACTGCTTTTGTGATGACAATCCTGCCATATTTTATAGGTTGATGTTTAATACGAATTTTATCTTTTTAATCCTTACATTACTATTGCATTGCATTACCCGCATCAAAAACATTCTGTACCTCTCCTCCTAATCTGTAATGTGTGAGGTAAAACTAACAAGCATCGTGTTTGGTCACACCTAATTTAGAAACATGGCTTCATCTCTACAAATATAGTGCACACATGATTCTATATATATTTTAAACCGCATAATGAACCAAATATTTTGTAATAGAAGTTTTTTTCTGTTTTCGGGAACCAAAAAATTCCATCCAGAAAAAGAAATCTAAGTGCTAGTACAGAAGCCTTTAATAACCTTATCTACTCTTCTATGTGTTCTGAATACCGGCGTGAGTGACTTTAAAGTGACTTTACAGTGGGAAAGAACAATAACATTTTATCAGAAATGTTGTTTGCTGTTCTGAAAAGAAAAGGAACGGCATTTAAGGAAGAATTTCATTGTGTGTTGATTTGAATAAGGAAACGATCGCGGAATCGGGAGTAGGCTAGATATCAGATGCAGTCGAAGCACCAAGTTAAGTGTGACCAGACAAAATACTCTTTTCACCCTCTACTTCTTGGTAAAAACGAGTTCAATTTTTGATATATCAAAACACTTTGGTGTATACTTGGCTTCTTGTTTTTATTTTTTTCCAGTTTGGTTCTTGTTAATTTTGTCATATTTTTGACAAACTATATACTAATTCAGCTAATCAGCTTTTAAAACACAACTTTTATTTTTGGTCTTTTGTAGTTGTGATAATGTTTCAACATCTTTTGGTGCTTACTGGTTCTATAGATGTAATTTACGACTTAAAAATGTACTGATAATCAACCAGCATATCAAACTGGTAGTAAATAAGTGTTCCTTTAGAGAAAGTGCAGTACCAAATTACTTAAATTTGCAGTAGTCATGAATTGCTGCATGTCTTTTCTCTGTAGCTTTTTTTTTTCTTTTAACCATGAGTGATTACACTATTATTACAAATTCTGTCATACGAACTTATGCATTACCATCATACTGTATTGTATTAACAGTTTCTCTCTTCAGCATGTCAATTACTATAATACTTATCTGATTTCATTGATCTGAAAGTGTGATGGTTCTTCAAGTCAATAAAGAAAGGGCAGTGTAATGCTTTCCAACTGATATCATTAATCTAAATGGATATGAATTGGTACACAACAGAAAGATTATGATAAAAGTTTTATTCCGATGGCATTTCATACTCAATGCCTCAGCACTTTGGTGTAGTATCACAAGCCTGGATCACTAATAAGCATTTGAGAAAATAAGAGCAACTGACAGCAAAGTAAGAGACTTAATTTGTGTTTTCCATTTTAAATACAAGAAATTTTGATTCATAACTAGTGTTGAGACCACTGAATAGACTTAAGGTCAATGCCTTCCTGGTGCATTTCCCAAAGAGGGCTGGAAAAAAACGAAACAAAAAACAAATAAATAAAATTAAATGAAAATAATCATAATATTCATAATTTAACAAATATGACTACTCTACATGATACTGTAGTTTACAAGAAATTTACTTACCTCATCTCTCTGAGCCTTTCAACATGCCTTATGACTTTTTGCGCTGTGTATTCTACTTCTTCAATTGTAGTAAATCTTCCAAACCCAAACCTAATGGAATTGTTGGAATAAAGACAAAAACAAGGTGCCCATTAGCCGACATAAAATTGTTTCGAAATGGTGCTTGTTCTTTACCCCTATTACATGTGAAGATGTTTTTTTTTTTTTACTGAGCAATTAATGTTAGCTTGTTCATGTTGTGTTAAATGTGGGATAATAAAACTCGGGTACTAATGGCCCGCGCCGCGCTTCAACTATCCCTGTCAGTGGTGGACATACAAAAATTACTACCCAAAGTTATCATTTAGTAATCTTAATAGTTCCATATTTTGTAACATATTCATGTGGCTAAATGGAAAAAAACAAGTTGCAAAACTTACAATGAGTAACTAAACAGCTGCTTTTAAAGCTTAGATTTGTCAATAATTTTAATTGCTGATGTGATCAGAAATTAACCTGTCTTCACACAATAATTTGTATCTGCAATAATATATTTTTTTTTGTGAGTCAGGAACTGATAAAACCAACTCATGTTTTTTGGCAGTAAGCATGTGTAAGCTGCTTAGAACATATTTTCACATATGTACATGCTGTATTAAATGAGAGGAAAGTGAGTTGCTAAAGTACACCAAGCCAGATACTCATTCTTTTTACCTTCACATCATCTATCAAACAATAGGGGGTAAAGAACGAGTAAAAAAGCACAATTTCAATAAAAAATTAATAGTTGGACAAGCAATTCAGACAAAAGATATTTATACAGTAAAAATATTAATACCGTATTGAGGAATGAGCTAGATCCTCATCAGCACCAATGGCTCGCAACACATAGGATGGCTCTAGAGATGCAGATGTGCATGCACTTCCACTTGAAAGGGCTACATCTTTTAAAGCCATCAACAGAGATTCTCCTAAAAAAACAAAACAAGGGACAGTAAGAACCCAAAAGAAATTTTGTGATAGGTGTGCGAATTGTTCTTTACATAATTACGTGACACATTTATAGAAGTGTAAAATCTGAACCCATTTTCATCTCATATATTGTTAGAGTGTGTAAGAATTTGTTTGGGCCGGAAAATTCGGGTCTAGAGGCCTGCTCGGGCCACGATCGAGTCCCTCGCCCCCTCGCTCGGATTCGATTGTTGGGGTGCACGCTCGGGTACTTAAAATGAAAACTAGCAAAATTAATATAGGGTTCTCAAAATAATACCATTCCACTTGAAAAAAATTAATTATTCGGACTAAGGTTTGTAGTTCAGATGAGAACAAGTTTCACGTCTGTAGGAATTGTGCATTCTGAGATTGAAAACTCCAATAGTAAGCTGGGTTATGGACATGAAAAGAAAATATGCAAAATTTGTTTGGTGTTCTCAAAAAAAATTACTATTGATTGATTGATTGATTGACTGATAAGGACCAAACACATTTAAGTTAAAAAAAAAAGTTCTTTGTTGAAATCAAGACCAGTGTTTCCAGTGTAGCATGGTGAAAGTTTCATGTTTGTAGCTGTTGCCAATTCTGAGAAGAAAATGGCAACATTGCACTAATAATAGTACTAATTCTTACACCAACAAAGTGATGCGATTAGTTAAAAAACAAGTAAAAGAAACCATGCAACCTTTAAACAAGTCTGCAGAATTTTAAGACGAGTTATTCACACATACCTTCCACAAAAGCAAAAGATAAATTTATGCAGCCTGGGTATGAATGCTCAACATCTCCATTACGTATAACTTCTGGAATAGATTTTAATCTTTTGAGAAGATGATTTGAAAGTGTTTCCATCCAATGATGATCATACTGTTTACAACAATGAAAATAATAAGGTTAAATCACTAGGTACATTTGTAGAAGAAAATTAAGCTACAGAAAAGAATAAAAATAATACCTGCATCTCCCGTTTTGCAATAGCACAGGCCTCCCCTAAACCAACAGCGAGTGCTGTGGGAACTGTACCACTGCGTATTCCTCTCTCCTGGCCACCCCCACTTTGCAGAGGTTCAATTCGAACTCGAGGTCGGCGACGAATGTAAAGTGCACCAACGCCTTGTGTGAAAAGCTTGTTTTAGAAAATTAATATAATACAGGGGTAAATATAATTTTTTTTTTATCAAAAACAAACCTTTTGGCCCATAAATTTTGTGCCCACTTATTGACATTAGGTCAATGTTCATTTCCTGGACATTAATTGGTATTTTCCCTACAGCTTGAGCTGCATCAGTATGAAAGAAAACTTTTTTTGACTTGCATAATTTTCCTGTAATTAAAACATGATTAAATCGAGTTTCTTCAAATTTAATTTGAACCAGTGAGATCAAAAATTAACTTACCAATATCAGCTATGGGCTGCTTGACTCCAATTTCATTATTTACTGTCATGATGGACACTAGAGATGTGTCAGGCCTGATAGCAGCCTCAAGTTGATGCATATCAACAAGCCCTGTTTTTGTGACAGGAAGGTAAGTAACTTCAAAACCTTCACCCTCTAAAGCTCGACATGAATCCAACACACACTTATGTTCCTAATAAAAAGTAAATAATATGAGAACATGATTAATATGAAAATCAAATGAGAGTTCTATCTGGAAATCATTTTCTTCTTACTGTTTGTGTGGTTATGACATGTTTCTTATTCCTGCTGTAAAACCTTGCAACACCCTTGACTGAAATATTATTGGATTCAGTAGCTCCTGAAGTGAAAATTATTTCCTTTGGATCACTTCCAATAAGATCAGCAATTTGCTGTAAACGACATTTTCATTTAAATATTTGTTATTAAATATCAAGGAAACTCTCAACAAAATGCACACTGATCTAACCTTTCGAGCGTTTTCAACAGCTTTTTCACTCTCCCATCCATAGGCATGGGTCCTAGAATGTGGGTTGCCATAATATGATGTCAAATAGGGAAGCATAGCATCAAGTACTCTAGGGTCCTACGAAGCACAATAATGCGAAAGTCAGTAAGTAAATACGTAGTGTTCAGAAGGGAAAGCAGAGGACATATTTCAGTACCAAGGGTGTGGTAGCTTGAGCATCTAAATATAAGGGCCTTCCATCTATATCTTTTGCTATTCCTGTAAATTAATAAAAAATAAAAAATAATAAAAAATAATTTCAAAAAATGACATGGAATCATGAATCAAGCTTGAAATAGAAACACGATTATGGCAACATAGGTTCGATAAAGATGCTACTATTAAAATTTATAAGAATTCAAACTCACCTTTATCTATTATTTCTTTAAAACGTGTACTGCAAATCATTATAAACGCAGAAGGAATATTGAATGGAATGTTTTTCTTGGACAGGAGGGCTCCATAACCTTTCACCTGCGACAACTTATTGAGGGAACTCACTCTACCAGCATTAACAACGCTTTGAACTGATCGGAACATGATGAAACTGGAAAGTTTTCTTCGTCTAGGTCAAACGCAACGTTAATATCCAAAGTCCCAATCCTTGTTGCACAACCTTTCACAATGTCTTTTTCGATGCCGCCTATGCCGCTGCTCCGCTCTAGTTCGACTTCAATCACAGACACAGACCGGACGCCGCGCGCCTGTGGCGCCATCTCTGAGACGCACCTGCAACTAGGCGCGCGAGTTCGAGCGGTTCGAGCGCTGGCGCGCTCCTTGCTATGTCCACACAGGGACATGGCAATTTTACAACTGGAAAAATTTTCCCGTAAATCTGAAACACTTCTTTACTGTGTATCCTAGTTGATAATAGTAGTTTTCCACAGTCACAGCGTTATATTTGTCCCGAGGAAGCATCGGGAGGGACAAGGAGAGGTGGGTCATGCTGAATGGATGTCTCCAGGACGCGCTCGAGGACCTGACGGGCGGGGTAGCCCAGCGCCTCCTGATGAACGTCGAGCAGCCCCGCAGGGTCGCGGACACGGTGGAGGGAGATCTCCCTCCACCGTGGTCGCGAGGGACGGCGATGGGACCGGCGAGGAGCCCAAGCCCCGGGAGTCGTGTACGCACTCGTGTTCCGGCCGCTGGTGCAGGCCCTCAGGGTGCAGGCCTTGGTGTCCTGCTCGCCAAAGAGAAGCCACCACCAGCACCAGGCAAGAGGATTCGTTACTCGAGAACGGATGTCAGTGCCTTGCCAACACCTTCCTCAAATGAATGTTTCTAAAATCCTTATTCAGGGTGGCAGTCAAAAAATTCCGGGCAGCACAGTGGTTGACACAAAGCTAACAATTAGAGGACCTCAAGTGTGCATTCAAGACGATGTCGAAAGGTAGGGTCTGAACAAGTCCACTATTTTCCTATGCAAGTAAATAGGAAATGTGTATGTTTTTCCTAACTAATTACGTGTTATTGTTATGTTCTGCACCTCGTTGGATGGATCTGGAGGAATTCGTAAAAGTCTACACGAATATCATAGTAACAACAATAAGTTTAGGGGCAGAGAAATTACAGGTACTTCCCATCTGTTGAATGCACTACAATATGAACCAATACATTTTGCAAATAGATTTTTATTTATCAGGTACAGGAAGTCTTTGGTTTGCGGGAGACAGGCATCAGTGCTGGAGGAAGCAGAAATAACTTTAAAAAATTTGCAATCAATCCTCAATATTCACTTACAATAGATCAACCAGGTACAAATCATAATGCATGATATAGTGCTAAAAAGTTTCAGACTATTTGTTATAAAACATACTTCTATGTTTCAGAGAAAACTGAAGATAATCGAGATTTTGGGCGCTGCTCTTTGCTGTTGGCACTCATGCAAGAGCACAGAAAAAGTAGCACGGCAGCAAAGCCTCCTCTCCAACCTATTGCTTATTTCATATACAAGGTAAGTACAGAGAAGCAAAAAAGCACAATCAGTTACATTGAGTTAATAATTACATTGACATTCAAAGGCTGATGTACTTGAGGAGCGACTTGGAGCCGAGTACTTTCTCTGTGTACCAGAGGAAGTTGATACAGCACCTTTTCGAAACAAGAGAGAGGTGGCACACCAGGCTGAGCTGGAACCAGGCAACTATGTAGTAATCCCTGCAGCATGGTCAGCATTGCATTGGGGAACATTCCTTTTTCGGATATTCACACTGAGGAAAATAAATTTAACAGCTCTTCCCTCATACAAGCCTATATGTGCTATGCTTCCATCATGAATGCCAGCCACAGAGAGTTGAGAAGCAACAGCAGGCTAATTCACAAACATTGTTAAACAGGGTCCTACAATGTCAACTGTAACTGCCAAATTACAGTAGTTAAGAATGTAAAGTTTTGTAGAAAGTATACAAACTTCAATTCATAATTGGATAATAAAATTATTTTTAACATGAAAAAGTAAAATAGTAATTCTATCTTTCAAGAAAAAGCATGTTGCTAATGATTCCAGCATACTCTCTGAATAAGACAACACAATCTCCATTACATGGATTAAAAGATCATCCATCACATTTTAATAATTATAGTAAGAAAGTTAAGTTATTTTACTAATACAGTATGTGGTTAGATCTTCACCCAAACTCTGTGCCAGATAAATTCTTCTTGTAGCATTCTAAACTGCATAATGGTATTCCAGTGCGTGAGCAGCAGTACTTTTTTGGCTGAGAGCAGTTTTCAACACCGCATATTTGATTTTCAGGTTTCACTTTCCTATTAGATAATAAAGAAAAAGTTCTGTCATGGCTCTCAACAGGTATACTTCCAGGGACTACAGATACTTTAATTTGGGAAAACCTTACTGAAGTACAGGCTGAAGAGGAAATTCAAATCCAACAGGAATGCTAATGGTGGATACTTTTCCTGTTATATGGTATGAAATACGAGGTGTTTGTTTCTTACTTTTCCCCCTCTTCTCACCTTTACCTGCTTTGCTTTCTTGCTTTTTTAACAATCGCTCCATGGTCTTTTTCTGCAGGAGATAATATAACAATAATAACATAGACTTTGAATGAACTAGGAAAAGCCATCTCCCATTCAGAAAGACAGGTTAAATAATTACCTTATCTTTCTCTCTCTTTTCATCTGCTTGTTGCTTTCGACGCTGAGACTTTAAGGCTGCTTTCTGAGCCATTTCTTCTGTTATAACTTTTTCCTTATACCCCGATGGTAGCGCTAGAAGGGTTTCCTCAACTGGAAAAGTTTCAGTCTTTAACATGGCCCTTTGTCGTGCAGTCATTAATTTTGGGTCTTTTGGTTTCATTTTCATTAGCTCATCATCCACCTGTAAAAAATTAGGTGAACAGTTCACAGAACAGCTTGGGAGTGACATAAAACTCACAAGATAGACAGTAGGCAACAAGACTTTGATTCCTTTTCATATCTTCAAAACTATTGAAAAATTCAAAAGCCAGAAAAAGAAACAAGAAGCAAATATCAAAGAAGAAGAGAAACAGAATATCAATAAATTGATATTAAAAGTAGATATACTCGTTCTTTACACACAAAAACCAGCTGAATAGTATATATTTTGAATGACTGGTGTTGGCGGATATTATTGACTGTTGCACAGTACTGATTGTTGGCTGCTTAAGACAATGGCCACCAATGAATAAGGAGGATACTGAACATCAATTTTGTCTTTTTCCTTTAAATTTCTCAATGTTACCTACTTTAGTTCCTGCACATTTTTTCTTCCCTGACACTTGGTTGACTGTTTAGTAATATATGTAATATGAAAGTCAGTTAATGTATGTGACAAAATGAACATTATGTAAGAGGTAATATTGAGCTCAGTCATTCAAAACATGTTCTTCTACATGGTTTTTCTTCACTTTTTCCCATGGAAGCTGAAAAAAACTTCATTTAAAAAGTTATAGTTGGGTGTAACTTTAACAGAAAATAATACATTCATGATATGATGTATAATAGTTTTGACAATGAAAGATGTCCAACACCTATGTATTTTTGAGCACAATACTCGTTCCCTACACTAGGAAGGAAAAGTTATTGTGTAAAGAACGAGTAATATACATGGAGTAGAATGATGATGTTGACAGTCTGTCTATAGAAAGAGAGAGAAAAATAAAAGAGAACGATGATCAAATCCATTGAGTGAATTTCTGACAAAGTCTATTAGGAAACAACAGATCAGTAAAAGAGAGCACTTCTATGGAATTCAAAATAACTGACATTTCAGAGCTGTCACTGCACTGACATTTTATGTCACCCCAGAGCACACAAGGTCTAAACAGTGATTGTCAATTTAGATTTATTTATCTCATAACACAAATAATACTCAGCTTAGTTTCAATCAACCACAAAACTGGCAAGAAATAACAGACTGATACAATATAAAAATACAACCAAACTGACCTCTTCAAGTTTACCAGATTCAATCGCATCAAGCCATCGCTCTTCTTCACTGGATGTTCCACTGTCCCTTCGGGCCTTCTTTGTCTTTTTATTTGAGGTGTTAATCTTTTCTGGTCTATAACTCAAATGTGAAAACAGAGATTAAGTCACAGACATGCTTAGATGGCATTGCAGCTGATTGATAAATTACCCTTTAACGGGAGGAGGCACAATGACCAATGGGGTTTCATAGGTAGGAGAACCTTCATCATCATCGTATCTAGTCTTCTTATGTTTCTTATGCTTGTGTTTTTTATGCTTCTTCCTATGAAACATTCCTGGAGAACCTACATTTATAAACTGAGTTCTAGATCAAAGGCCCAGCAATTAGAGCAAGTTGCAAGATTACAAACAAGAACTCACCAACATCAATTTCTTCTTCAAGTCTTTCATCTTTCCGTTTACCCATTGCCCAAGGCGTGAAAGTTTCAAAGAAAAAGAATATACAAAATTGAAGATTTTGACCACAAACCGTTCTTTATAGAGCCCAGTCTACGTTTCCGTATGGGTTAGCTGCTGTGTAACTTCGTGATTTGATTCAAAGCGGCCGATATTGGCAGCTGCTGCTGCGAACAAGCAGGAACCAGGAACAGACGGAGTCGCCATCTATCTTCGCTCTGAATAACTATGTCATGTCAGGGTCTCTCTGGTGGCTGGTGGTAAAGAGTATAGCCGGTATAGCTGGTCTCGGGTCTCGGGTCTCGAGAGGCATTGCACTGCATTGCATTGTTGCTGTCAGTAAGCCTGGAAAGGCCTCGCCATTGCGAGCTGTCGACTCCAGTCGATGAAGGTGTGAAGCTGCTGATTACTGCTCGTCTCGCCAACCCTTGTAATTAAATTACAAAATTTTTAAAATTAATTGAAATAATTGGGATTATTTTGGATTAATTCAAGATAATTTCCAATAATTTGGAATTCACCGAAATAATTTACAATAATTTACCAAAAATCCTATTTAATCAAGTAATTGAGAGAATAATTTGGATCAGATGTGCGTGTATTTTTCGGGGTCATCCCGATAATTCACAAAAAAAATACGTAAAATGCAAATGAAAATTCACTATGATTCACAAAATGTGTACACGAAATTTCAGAGTTGTTTCCCCCTTGGTTTAGTCGCGGCTTGAAAGACCAACCAACCTAAGAGTTGAGAGGAAATGGTGACACTACCCTGGCATATGCTCGCAAAACAATAGTAAATGGGAACACTATGCACATTTTAATGCGGGTTTTCAACGTCACGCTCTTAGTAATAATAAAATCCGAATCATTCTTAAATTTAAAAGAGTGGTATCTAGGCAAAGGATCGGGAATGAAAGGAGGAGGAGTGTCAAGGCCGCCAGAAGCGCACTTCTGCGATCCACGCGACATTCGCGTATGTTGGGTTGCCTACCCGTCGGGTCCGGGCGGAGTGAGGCTCTAATAGTGGCAAAGAGTGGGCCCTTAGCTTTTCTCCCTGCCTTGCAGAAAATTTATGGGGGACGGAAGTTGCCTAGTGTGGCTCTGGGCGCTAAGACTGGGTTCCCATTGTCAACCCGACCGTATTTCTTCCTTTTGTCCTTCTTCCAGGTGTAACGGTGCGTGCAAGTGTGTCCCTCTCCGCCGGGGGTGGGGGGGGGGGGGGGGGGTAGAAAAACTCTCCGGTGGGGAGGGGCTGTCGCGGCCCGCTCTTAGCCCCTGACTCCTCTGCACTCGAGGGATGGCCCCTCACCTAACCCCCAACCCCTCCCCTACCCCGCCTCACAGCCTCCACCCTGTACCGACCAACTCCCTTTCCTACCGAGCTCTGCGTTTACCTAAACGGATTCTACGGGTCGCTGAGACTCTTCTCCTCAGAAACCCATGCAAAATACCCAAGCATTAAAAAAAAAGGTCAGAGTGATAAGTGTTATTGACGTAGGGGGTGTCTGCTGTCTCCCCCTTCGAGCGGGTTAGGAGTCGTCTCTCGTCTCTTCGCCCTGTGGCATAATTCGACGAACTGCCTGATTGAAAGGCGCAATCCGAGCTGCAATAATGCGCCTTAAACAAGCATGAATGCAATGCCCTCCCCTCCGATCTCTCTCTCTCTCTCTCTCTCTCTCTCTCTCTCTCTCTCTCAACTAAACTCTCTCTGTCGTCGGTGCGACAAGGACAGGGAGGCACGAGAGCGATCTTCGGAATGAGATGGCTGGCGCCAGTGTGCACTCGGCGCCGCGTGTGTTCCTACCGGGGCGCTGATGGTGGCAGAGCTGCTTACCCCGCCTCGCGCCCGGCTGGGCCCGCCCGGCCCGGCGCAGCACTTCCCGCACACGGAGGAGAATTTATCACCGCGCTCTGACTGGCCGGCGGGGCCGGGCCGGGCCGGCCCTGCGTCGCGTACGTGCGCTGAGCATCCATTTCCGTCCAATTTCTCATACTCGGTCTCCATCTCTCCACTCTCTGAACTAGCGACTCCCGCCCCTCTGCGCGGCCTGATTGCGACCCATTTCTTTGCGTGACTCGCTCATGACAGAAGGGTTACGACCTCGTCCGTCTGGTGTGGGCGGAGTGCTGTGTGAGGTGCGGCCGAGGCCGGAGGGCTAGGCCGGAGCAGAGACCTGCGTCGTGTGGCGGGACCCACCCCAACAACTGCGACCCGGCCGTCATGGGTATCCACAAGAGCGATCCCGGTGCACGCTCTGTCTCACTCGCACCCATGGGGTACGCCGTATAGGTGCGCAAAGGAGAGAGAGAGAGAGGAGGGCGAGGGTCAGAATCGTACTGCAGAAGCAAGGCGGCGCCTGTACCCGGCCCTTACGTGAAGCTGGCCCCACCCATAATTGTACGCGTATCCGGAGTAGTACTACTAAATAGTACTCAAATAGTACTCTCCAACTATGCCGATATTAGAAATTGTACGCCTTTTTTAAGCCTTCAAATATCGACCGCAAATTGGGTGGGGCCAGGTTCACGCTGGCCCCACCCAAAATTGTACGCATCTCGAGAATAGTACCAGGAAATAGTACTCAATTAGTACGTTCGAACCGTGCTATCGTTTAAAATAGTACGACCCTCCGTGTACGATTTATCGCCTAACGACGTGGGTGGGGCTAGATTCACGCCGCCCCACCCATTCATCGTACAGAGCTGAGAAACATACCATCGTGACGGGCTGAATTAGTACGTTCAGATGATCACATCGTCAAAAATTGTACGACTATCCATGACACTTAAAACACCGGTCGAAAGTACCCGCTCGCCTGCAGACCGCCAGATAGGCAAACCCGCAGTACACGCCCCACCCAGAATTGTACGCATCTCGAGAATAGTACCAGGAAATAGTACTCAATTAGTACGTTCGAACCGTGCTATCGTTTAAAATAGTACGACCCTCCGTGTACGATTTATCGCCTAACGACGTGGGTGGGGCTAGATTCACGCCGCCCCACCCATTCATCGTACAGAGCTGAGAAACATACCATCGTGACGGGCTGAATTAGTACGTTCAGATGATCACATCGTCAAAAATTGTACGACTATCCATGACACTTAAAACACCGGTCGAAAGTACCCGCTCGCCTGCAGACCGCCAGATAGGCAAACCCGCAGTACACGCCCCACCCAGAATTGTACGCATCTCGAGAATAGTACCAGGAAATAGTACTCAATTAGTACGTTCGAACCGTGCTATCGTTTAAAATAGTACGACCCTCCGTGTACGATTTATCGCCTAACGACGTGGGTGGGGCTAGATTCACGCCGCCCCACCCATTCATCGTACAGAGCTGAGAAACATACCATCGTGACGGGCTGAATTAGTACGTTCAGATGATCACATCGTCAAAAATTGTACGACTATCCATGACACTTAAAACACCGGTCGAAAGTACCCGCTCGCCTGCAGACCGCCAGATAGGCAAACCCGCAGTACACGCCCCACCCAGAATTGTACGCATCTCGAGAATAGTACCAGGAAATAGTACTCAATTAGTACGTTCGAACCGTGCTATCGTTTAAAATAGTACGACCCTCCGTGTACGATTTATCGCCTAACGACGTGGGTGGGGCTAGATTCACGCCGCCCCACCCATTCATCGTACAGAGCTGAGAAACATACCATCGTGACGGGCTGAATTAGTATGTTCAGATGATCACATCGTCAAAAATTGTACGACTATCCATGACACTTAAAACACCGGTCGAAAGTACCCGCTCGCCTGCAGACCGCCAGATAGGCAAACCCGCAGTACACGCCCCACCCAGAATTGTACGCATCTCGAGAATAGTACCAGGAAATAGTACTCAATTAGTACGTTCGAACTGTGCTATCGTTTAAAATAGTACGACCCTCCGTGTACGATTTATCGCCTAACGACGTGGGTGGGGCTAGATTCACGCCGCCCCACCCATTCATCGTACAGAGCTGAGAAACATACCATACTATTTTCGAGATGCGTACAATTCTGGGTGGGGCGTGTACTGCGGGTTTGCCTATCTGGCGGTCTGCAGGCGAGCGGGTACTTTCGACCGGTGTTTTAAGTGTCATGGATAGTCGTACAATTTTTGACGATGTGATCATCTGAACGTACTAATTCAGCCCGTCACGATGGTATGTTTCTCAGCTCTGTACGATGAATGGGTGGGGCGGCGTGAATCTAGCCCCACCCACGTCGTTAGGCGATAAATCGTACACGGAGGGTCGTACTATTTTAAACGATAGCACGGTTCGAACGTACTAATTGAGTACTTTTTCCTGGTACTATTCTCGAGATGCGTACAATTCTGGGTGGGGCGTGTACTGCGGGTTTGCCTATCTGGCGGTCTGCAGGCGAGCGGGTACTTTCGACCGGTGTTTTAAGTGTCATGGATAGTCGTACAATTTTTGACGATGTGATCATCTGAACGTACTAATTCAGCCCGTCACGATGGTATGTTTCTCAGCTCTGTACGATGAATGGGTGGGGCGGCGTGAATCTAGCCCCACCCACGTCGTTAGGCGATAAATCGTACACGGAGGGTCGTACTATTTTAAACGATAGCACGGTTCGAACGTACTAATTGAGTACTATTTCCTGGTACTATTCTCGAGATGCGTACAATTCTGGGTGGGGCGTGTACTGCGGGTTTGCCTATCTGGCGGTCTGCAGGCGAGCGGGTACTTTCGACCGGTGTTTTAAGTGTCATGGATAGTCGTACAATTTTTGACGATGTGATCATCTGAACGTACTAATTCAGCCCGTCACGATGGTATGTTTCTCAGCTCTGTACGATGAATGGGTGGGGCGGCGTGAATCTAGCCCCACCCACGTCGTTAGGCGATAAATCGTACACGGAGGGTCGTACTATTTTAAACGATAGCACGGTTCGAACGTACTAATTGAGTACTATTTCCTGGTACTATTCTCGAGATGCGTACAATTTTGGGTGGGGCCAGCGTGAACCTGGCCCCACCCAATTTGCGGTCGATATTTGAAGGCTTAAAAAAGGCGTACAATTTCTAATATCGGCATAGTTGGAGAGTACTATTTGAGTACTATTTAGTAGTACTACTCCGGATACGCGTACAATTATGGGTGGGGCCAGCTTCACTTAGCTGTACCCGGCGAGAGCAGAGAGCGCCGGGAGAGTAGGCAATGAGCAGCCCAAACTCAGCGGAGCGTGGCGGGTTGCATCTGCGGCCACCTGCAAGGTGACATACTTGCACCTGTGCTGCAGTGTTGCCAGAAAAGCTAGGCAAAAAACCCGCAATACACCTATGTGCAGGTGGCGGTATCTCCACCTGCCTACTAGGCAACTCCCGTGCATTAGTGCACAGATGTTGCCTTAGTGGGCAGGCGGAGATACAGTCCCGTAACGCAAAGATTATGTATTGTGTGGTATTTTGCTTAACTTTCGGGCAACACTGGTGCTTGCTGAGGTGCTGCCACTCGACTGTGTTTCTGGTAGAGCTGCTATGTGCGAACCATTCCCCCCGGGTCCTGGGCGCGTAAGCTCATGAACCACCCCTTTGTTAGATACACGGCAATTCGATCATTCGATCAGGGCGGCGCTGTTCTCACACACAGGCGTGCACGAGACTAGACTAAGTCGTCGCGGGCGCCTTGGCGTGGCGTGGCGCGGAGGGCCCCCGCCTGTTGTCTAGAGCGGTGAGCGCAAAGCGGAAGGGAGGGTGCCTGCCTACCCCTCTTTAACGCCAAGCACCCTGTGTTTTCGTTCAGTCTGCCGTGCCGTCGTGCCGTGCGCTTTGGGCGTCGAAATGAGCTTCTCTGTCGTCGTCTAGTCGAGGGCACTCCGCAGAACAGCGCATCACGCCATCCTGAACCTCACGCCCCGCCCCCGGAGCACTCACCGCACCGCACATCACTACGCCAGTGTACCGCGCGCTTTGCCAGCGTCTGTGGGTGCTCGGCGGGCGGGGCGGGCGGGGCGGGGTGGGGCGGGGCGGGACAGGGCGGGGCGGGGCAGGGGGCGCTGCAGAGCCGTTTAGGATACAGCGCTAGGGGCGGAGCGGCGGGGTGGCAGAGGGCCCGGACACCGCTGCTGGTGCGTTTGAAGCCGACCTCCGTCATCTCCTTCCCTCTCCTGATACCCCAACCTCCTACCCCACGAGGGAGGGAGCGAGAGAGAGAGAGGCGCTCCATTCTCAGCCAGTCGTAAAAACAGGCGGAATCTAGGGCGCCATTCCCTTCCTCCAACCCCTCCCTCCTGCAGTACACCTACCCCACTCTGCCTCCTGGAACCACCTCATCTTCAGTGGGTGAAGACTTGAGAAATAAAAGACAACAGACTGTAACAAGAGAAATGAGAACGAGACGTTCAAGTAGCTGAAGAAGTAGGAGAGGACCTCATGAATATGCAGGTGCAGCGAGCTCCTCAACCCCTCGGGATGTAATCCCACGTACCGGCTCAACCTGTTCCGTGTCACCACAGTGTGACCACAGTGTGACCACAGTGTGACCACAGTGTGACCACAGTCCTCCACCGGCCTCTGCAGGCAGGGATAGGCTTCGGGGCGGGGACATCGACTGACGAAGTATCGCTCCTGCGCGCTGTCCACCGAAGGCCTCCTTCAGAATCGTTGAACGAAACTCCAACAACTAACCATAGAAGTCCATATTATTACGTCACGGAAACCCTTGGAATGTTTGAGGACATTGAATAATGTGTGATATTAAAATGTGGTCGCGGTAAAATAGCAGTATCGAGGAGGCCTAGAATGGTAACGTGCGGTTGTGTGTGTGTGTGTGTGTGTGTGAGAGAGAGAGAGAGAGGGGGGGGGAGGGGGCTGATGGTATAGGACCGCCGTGGCGGTGAAAGGAGAGGCATGTCTCGCAGCGCCCTCGCATACAAATGGCAAATTGGGCGTGGTGCGCCTCATGACTAATGTTTGGCATGGCGGGGCTGGGGCTGCTGCAAGACCCTGGCGCCGCCCCTAGCACCGCCCCTAGCAGCCCCCCCCCCCCCCCCCCCCCCCTCTCCCCCAACTGCCTGGCGCGGGCGACGCTCTGCGGGAAAATGATTAACCTTAACGGGATAGCGATGCGGTCCTTCCAGATCACGGTAAAAACTACGTCCTGCGGTTTCCAAGCAGTTTTGGAAAAACCATAAGACCCCGCAATCAAGGGGTCGTCAACTCTGATATTCCTCCGTACACGAAACTGATATTACCCCGATATTACTTCAATATTACCGATATTACCTTCATATTACATCAATATTACCCATATTTTTGCTAAATATTACATAATATTACCACAATATTACCCATATTTCCTGCAATATTACAATATTACCCTAATATTATTCTGATATTACTGATAATACTAATATTCCTCCGTACACGGCTAAAGACAGTTGACGACCCCTCGCCCCGCAATGCATTTCTTCATTTAAAAAATAACAATGATTATTTTTATAAAACCCAAGGCTGCTTGTACTTAAATGTCTAAAACAAAATTAAAAACTTCTGAAGGCCAAGTGACGTTGCTTGAAAGTCGCCTAAATTACATTATATGTCCGGAAACTACGTATTGGCTGGCTGGAGCTATCAGATCAGAGTAAACTAAACAAAACACCCCACCCCCATGTTACCAAACTTCAAAACGAAACCAATAGAAAAATCCGACGGAAAAAGATGTTAAAGAAAAAGCCTCTCCGGTGTTCCCTTTTCTCTCTCATCGCTCGAGGCACAGTGTTCATCACATCATTTATCGAGTTAAAAGAGAGAGGGTAGAAAATGTCTCGCATGAGGCGGGGTAGAAGGCAAGGCTCGGGATGTGGCGTGCCCGTCACTGGCCGGACGCCCGAAATGTGCCACAGACTATTTCACTTACGTATGGTAATCTGCCTCGGCCGTAAAACGAGCTCCACCGCTGTAATTTTTGTACCCAGAAGTAAAATCCGTCACACAAGGCGCCAGCAGCGTTTTCTATAGGCACAGCAGCCGGATCCATAGTCACATTGAGATCTTTTTGGTGACTGAACTATACCTCCTATCTGCTCGATGGAATGTGACTATTATATACATGAACGTGAAAGAAAAAAAGAATGGTCGAAACGGAGAGCTGCGAGCCTGCCTGTGAGGGTTCCGATGTTCTGCTCCAACTGATGCCGTCCGATAGAGGAATCCCTGCTTCCCCGATTCGGAATGTTTCGCAGAAGTTGGACGCGACACTATATCGACAGGAGGCGGCGTGCCCGAGGCCTCCGCTCCGCTGCCCCCCCCCCCCCCCCTTCTCCCCGCCAACCACCCCTAACCTCCCTCCAGGAGCGCGGGTCCTAGTTTTAAGCGCTCGCTCTCACTGTCCTGAGTAAGGAACAAATCAAAAGTGCACAGCAAAAACTCAGAGACGCCCCCACCCCCATGCTCCTTTTACTTTACAGGGACTTTAATGTTTTCCGGGGATGACGCCTTGCCAACCTTGTCGCAGGCGCTCTGCATCCGGCATCCACCCACCCCTCCCCCCTCTCCCTCACAACAAAAATCCCCGTAAAACGTTAAAAACTCTGCTCAAAAAGTAGTTTTAAAAGAGTTTCTAGCACAACACTTTTAATAATTGTTTTTACTTGTCTGAAGATTTGATAGATTTTGTGTTTGCTCCAAATCATTTACAGGGTGGTTTTCTTATCAGTGGCTTTTTAATTATTTTTTTACAGCACAGAACAGAACGGGAACTACAACATTACTTTTTAAAAACAAAACAAAAGGGTTAATTGATAACATCAGTCTGTAGGAAGTTTCGCACACGATGCTAGTGTACTGCATTTACAGTTTCACAAACAATATCAATCAAGTCCAGTAATTTAATACCAGTGCTGTCGTGCTTGAATCAAGATCCGAGGGGTCCACCACTCTGGTAATCTTGTGCACACATTGTCCGCTAATTACATGGTAATCACATCCCCAAAATTTCTCTCCTCGATTATGTTGATGCTGATCTTTGGGCGAGCAGGTGTCTTTGGGGAAAGGCGGGAAAGGCGTCTAGAACCTGCCCTGGACGCCCAGCATGACGGACGTCTCCCCGCGGCCGGCGCCGGGCCCCTTGAGGACCTGGCTGCGCTCGGCGCCGGTGAAGACGCGGGTGTTGCCGCTCTGCGAGCGCCAGAGGTCGGTCTGCGCGCCCAGGCGGCCCTGCAGCTGGTCGGCGCCCCGGGCGGGACCGCTCAGGACGCGGCTGTAGTCGCCGCCCGCGTACACCCGGCTGCGCCCGTCCCTCGAGCCCCACACGTCCGTCTGGCCGTTGACGTTGGCGGAGGAGAAGCCCGGGCCCCACTGCACCCCGCCGCCGAGCTGCGAGTGCCGCGGGTCCCCGAAGTTGTGGTTGAGGCCGACGGAGCCCTGGTGCGAGCCGCCGCCGCCAAACATGCTGGTCTGGGGGAGCGGCGTGGCCAGGGCCGAGGAGGCCAGGAGCGTGGCCACCAGCGCCACGGCGAGGGTCGTGGGGCGTCCGGCGAACTGCATCATGGCGAACTGCGAGAGGGAAACGTAGGAAGGTTATATGGCGCGAGGCGAGTGAGGATCCCCAGCCCGAGGGGAAGGGGGTCGGGGGAGGGAGGGGGGTCACTTCGAAAAATCACTTTACGGGGTAAAAAACAAAAACAAAAATTGATACAAAAAATCCGAAAAATCGGCGAAAAAATCAACGAATAAAAAAACGAAAGAATTTAAAAAAAAATAAATCAGAAATGGGTGTAAAAGATCAAAATTTATCAAAAAGTGTCAGAAATCTTTCCTCGAAAAATCAATGGAAGGATCAAAATAGCATGTCGAAAAAAAAAATCATTGTACACATTTTGTATGAGTGACCCCTCGCCCCAGCCATAGAAACGAACTCTCTTAAGTTTTAATCGGATCGACGTTTTTTGGTTGTTTTTTCTTCTTTTTTATTTAACCGAAAAAAGGGTTTGGCGTTTTTTTTTTCTTTTTTCATGAATTCCCTCATTGAGAAGAGAATATCACTTCGAATGCATGATTCAAGTGACCTATTTTTTACCGTCGTTCACTTGTTTTCACTCGTAGAAGCGAAACTATTTGAGCAGTCTGTCATGGTTGCACGGAGGGCTTTACAGAAACACTAGGAGCAAAGCTGTCATCCGACAAGAAAAAGTTTATAGTTTACCTGGGTTGTGGTGCTTTTTGCGGGCGGGTGTCTGGAGAGGCTGGTAGCTCTTCGATCTTGCCGGGATGTGCCCTGAGGAGCGACTGCTGCTGTGCATTGCTCTGCCACCCGTTTTATAGTTCGGTTTGGTCCAGGGGGGGCTCACCGCGCGGCACAGCGGCGGTGGCGAAGTGGGGCGGGGCAGGGCGGGGCCGGGTCACTGCATGTCACAAGGAAATTCGCGGAGATTACCAGGGAGCAGATGGTTCAATATTAGCGTAGCCCGTCGTGTGTGCCAAACTTATGACAGTATCTCTATCCTCTGCATCCGTTCCGGACAGAAGAACTTTTATAGAACGCTCTGCAATCTTGACAGAACTGCATTTGAACTAAAACCATTTGACTAAAACTACACTGGTAAAACTAGGGCGTAGCCTTGTGCGCCGTTTTCATGCGCACTGACACTATGCTTGAAATCAAGCTTAACAGGTCAATCCGCTCCTATTAGTCCTATCTAAATGTATGGGAGAATTTCTTCAGCACGCTTCATTTCAAGCGTAGCGTCTTCAAGCGTAAACTGTATTCTTCATTCAAGCGTACAGTTACGCCTGAGGTTTATCAGCGTATCCTCTTTATTAAAAAAGAAAAGCAGGAACACTGTGAAAAATATATGTAGATTTACGGGAAAATTTTCCTCGAAGTGTAGTTGTAAAATTACAATTTCAAATCGTAAAATTACAAGCACTCGGTATCTACTTGAAATTAAATTAGGAGCAAGAAAGGTTTTTGTAAATTTACATCATATTTCGTAAATCGTCATTTACAAACTAAATCGTAAATCCATAGATATATTTTTCACAATGGACACTTGTTCGATGCAAAGTATATTCTGTGAAAAATATTCGTAAGGGTAACGGGAAAATTTTCCATGATAAATGTAAAGTTACAACTTCCAGTTGTGTTGTCACGATGATTTTTTAACACCAGGTATCGACTTACTTTTCTTTGTCAAGGAAGAATTTGCTGTCGTAATTTTACGACTTCGCTCGAAAATTTACAACTCTGCTGTGTCGTAATTACAAATTACGAAAAAAAGTCGTAAATTTACTAGTTATTTTGTTTTTTCACATGAGTGATTTGCCCACTCTTGAAAACCAACTCTGTACAAATATCCATTATTACTGGACACTTCGATAAGCAGTGAATAGTGAGTACATGGATATGCAGTAGTGTGTTTATGCCCATGTAAACACTATTTGCTGAATAGCTTGGCATGTTCACTCGTCATTCCCGAGTGATTCTTCGTTACACTCCAAATGAGGAGGTAGTCAGAAAATAGTGTGTACTATTGGGCATTTATTTACTGCATGCATGTCCATGTACACAATATCTCCTAATAAATACTTTGAAGTATACGGTATGTGATTAATACTAGTACACACTTTGGCTTAGAGCAAGTGGCTATATAGTTAAGCATTTTTGCACCCTTCTTTCTACACTTTTCGCATTTTTTTTGCGAATTTTTGTCCCATAATGACCGCATAAACGCCATAATTTTGCCGAATAATAGTCGCATAATAAACCAAAATTTCGGCGCATTTATATTTTTTTTTACATAAAATGATTATTTCTATTTGTGAGCCTTTTCCACTTTTTTATCAACAGTTTTAATTTACTATTCTTAGTGCTACCATTCTTGTTTAGGCAGTCAATTACTCAGACGACAAGGCGAGGGGACTCCCCTTTACCCGGACGAAATTCACCACCACTATCGCCTCCCCTCCCGACTGGCGCACTTCTAAGAATTACTCCAAGCATCACTGACGGTAGGGAGATCTTGCCTCGCGCCTCGCGCCAGCCGGGAAGCACCGCCTTTAGTACAGTACTCACCGCCTACATGCCCGCTGAGCTGAGCGCGAGACGCGGCGTGACGTATCAGTCGTTGAGCGGGAGTGCCCACCTCGTAGGCTGGACGGTCGCGCCGTTGCCCCCATTCTATTTTTAGATAAGCATCTTACATCGCTCAAGGAAACATCTTGCGTACTCGAACAAGTAGTAGAGGCTCTATTTTAGGTCCCCGCTCCACGATAAGTCTGACTATATCCCTAACGCCCGCTAATATCTATACTGAATAAAAAAAAAATGTTAACTAACAACAAAAATCCTCTTAATTTTCAAAGCAAAACATTTCGTTTTGAAACAAGTTTCATGTAACGTTACCATTAATTATTATTATTTTGCAGACAAGAAAAAATGTGAAGATTTTAAAAATTTCTGTCCTTTTTTGTTTTTAAAAAAGATTACTTTTTCACGCTTTTTAAAAAGGGAGTTGTAGGATTACAAAAGGGCTTCTATCAAAACGGAATGTTTCGACATAAAAATTCAGTCACAACACAGCGCTACCAACTCGTTGCTAGTGTGAACCAAACAAGGCAATCCAAAATGAGTTTCGTTCAAGCAAGAGTCTCATAACAAACAATGGCTTTTTAACAGTGTATTAACTATCATTCTTGGCGACGCAGCCGATCGTGCCCTCACAATTCACTCCAAATCTAGACTTTGGTGCTGATAGCAGCCTCAAGACTAAAATATGAAAGTATACGAATTCCTCGTATTTCCTTTTCTGCTTTTGTGAAACGGTGAGTGGCCCGGCGGAAAGGCGAGGGCGGGGTGACAAAAGAAGTGTCACCGGAGCGTAAGGCGTGGAGGGTTAGGGGGTCGCGGTAGCGGGGTTGGACGGCCGGGCCGGGGCGGGGTGGGCTGGGGGAGGCGGGGCTGCGGGGCTCTTCGAAACTGCAGACGGCTTGCTCAACATATTTCCAGCATTTCCCATCTCCCCCCGCACTCCCACTCCCACACTTTTACAGGCTTTTCATAAGCGTGTTTTATGGCACCGCGTTCTTACCCGGCCCGCCATGCGTCTTACAGGGTCGAAGAGCACGAGCGGGCATTCCGTCGTGCCGGGAAACAGGCCCCCTCCGCCCCGCCCCGCCCCGCCCCGCCCCGCCCCGCCCCGCCCCGCCCCGCCCCGCCCCGCCCCGCCCCGCGCATTCGGTGTACAGCTATGCGTCCCTCGAGTCTCTCCCGCCGCCTCCATCCTCCTCTGGAGCGTGGAGAGTTCAGCTGCTGATGATCAAGCCACACTCCGTGCTCAATATCTCAATATGCGCCCCCCGTGGGCACGGCAGCCATCACGCCCGGATTGGACGGGGCGGGGAGAGGGGGTAGTCTGGCCCCGCGCGGCCCGCCGCCCGCCGCCCGCCGCCCGCCGCCCTACGCACGGCTGTGTCGAATGGGTTGCCTATCCATCGGGCGCTCCGAAGTGTGTCCTGCCAGTTTCCTACAGTATTTCAGGGGCGTGTTAATGTCCTTTAGGCAGGGGGGGGGGGGGATAGGAATTGCCTATGTACAGGTGTTTTACAACTCAAATTGCCCATTTTTCAGCCGGCTCAGTGGGAGGCGGCGAGGGATGGGAGAAGGTAAAGGTTGGAGGGGAGGGGAGAGGAGGGGGCTTGACAGCACTTCGTATGAGACAACCCGTAGCCCCCTCCAGGTTCACTAGATTAGTTCGCATGAATGACAAACTTGGTCGGATAAGGTCCGGCCAGCCGGGGACCACTTGGCCCGCGACCTGCAAACCCCCTCCCCCCCCCCTCCCAGCTTTACGCCTCAAGCTTCCCCAACCGGAGCGTGTGTGTCGGTGTTGTGGTGTTGTGCCCAACCGGGCTGGTACACCCTCTTACGCGAGTCGGGCGTCCTTGTTGAACTAACAGCCAGGTGTGTGTGTGTGCACAGGTCCGAGGCGAGGCGGGCACGGAGCTGGAAGCAGTTCTGAGGCCCAGCGTGGCCAAGTCCCTATGCGCCGAACCTGCGCCCCGCCCTGCGCCCCGCCCTGCGCCCGCCCTGCGCCCGCCCTGCGCCCGCCCTGCGCCCGCCCTGCGCCCGCCCTGCGCCCCGCTCTGAAAATTTTGTACACCTCGTAGAAAAATTCTGAAGAATTCAGGAAAATTCTAAACAATTCTGAAAGGTTTGGAGAAATTCATGAAAATTCAGAAAAGTTCAGGAAACTTCTCAAAAATTCATAAAATTTGCACACAAAAATTCAGAGTAAGTTGTTTCCCCCTCACCCACCCTGCGCCCTGCCCCATATCCCCAGGGTGGGGGCTATAGCCCCAAGCAGCATCTTGCAGCATCTTTCAGCATACTGCAGCATCCTGCAGCATCCCCGCAGCATCTTCCAGCAATCCTGCAGCAGTCCTGCAGCATTCTGCAGCCCCGACCACTCTTCATTTCGGTACGCCTTTTCTCTTCCGCGCGCTGCTCATGGGATTGATGGTGTGTTGACTCGATCGAAACTGTAGTGTGCTCGCCGACACGATGAGGGGGAGGGGGGGGGGGGCGAAGGGTGTAGGTGTGTGCGAGGGGGGGGGGGGGGGTCCGAAGGGGATGTGGGAATAGGAGGTCGGGCCCAACATAAATCATGGTGCAGCCTGCTGCTCCCGTATGAATGGGAGAGGGAAGTTGTCGTCTCTTTATTTACCGACGGTAAGCGTCATAACGCCCTCTCTTCCCTTTCCTCTGTCTTTTCTACCTCTCCCTCCCCCTCCCTTTACTCCTTTTCCCTCTCTCTATATCGTATTTCCGCCTAAATAGTGTGTATTCCATCGGCGCTCTACACACACGGCAGCCATCTGTTTTCGCCAAGGTTATGTGAAAAGTTTATCCCGCTGTGGTGGAGGACTCGCTCCTGACCCCCCCCCTCCTCCCTCTCTCTCTCTCTCTCTCTCTCCCTCTCTCTCTCTCTCTCTCTCTCTCTCTCTCTCTCTCTCTCTCTCTCTCCCTCTCCCTCCCTCCCTCCCTCCCCCCCCTTCCGTCCATAGCACCTGCGGGTGCATCACCGACGGTAGTGCCGCCAGATGTATAAAACCGGGGGACCCCCGCGCCGTCTCGGCGGGAAGTACCGATGGGGTACCGAGGAGGTACCGAAGAGGTACTCGGGTGCCTTGCTCGTGGGTGGTCAGCCCCGGTCAGACGGACCCTGACTTAGAGGTTGAGATCCATTCAATTGTCTCCTCCTCCCTCTTCTCTCTCTCTCTCTCTCTCTCTCTCTCTCTCTCTCTCTCTCTCTCTCTCTCTCTCTCTCTCTCTGATGGCGTATTACGGGGGCCCGCACACACAACAAATCAGTACTGCTCTTGAGTCACTTCCGCCCACTGTACCGGGGCCGAGCCGCACCACCAGGAGACTTCAGTCATGCACTGGAAACCCAAGTGTACGAATGTCGCACACTTGTAGGTGTGCGAGGATTCATGCGTACACTTGGCCACTTAAACGTGTGAATTTTCCTAGGATATTCACACGTTTGAGTGGCCAAGTGTACGAATGAATCCTCGCACACCAACAAGTGTGCGACATTCGTACACTTGGATTTCCAGAGTGCGCTTTGCTGATGGACTTGTATTGTGGTGTTGTCGCGTCTCTTTTCATCCCCCTTTTTTTTCTTTAATAAGAGGATCCGAGAAGCTGTTATTTCTGGCATTTCTCTTGTTTTCTCAAAGCTCTTTCCTACTGTTAGTCATTACCAGGGTAATTACTACTTGCCCGTTCCACCCCCGCGTCATGCTATCGATTGTGTCCATCGGAATCGCTGCTTTTCCCTTTGGATTTCTGTACGTGCTTGTCGAGTTCAACTGCTTCGGGATGTTTTTATTTTATTTTAGGTGAAAGGAATGGGTATTAAGGTCTCCTTTTACTTTGCCTGTGGGGGGTCTGGTCTAACCGATGTCTGCGTCCACTACTCGTTTGCCTCAGAGTCTTGCGGTTTTTGCCTTTATTTTTCAAGCGGGCTGTATGACACAATCAGAGGGACACGGTGGCCACGGACCAGACAAACATGACGAGGGATTTGCGGCCAGGGGCATGAAGATCTAAAGGCCAATCTCATCCACACAACATTAAATTACAGCTCGTTACATAGCAATATTTCATGAGTGTGTTTTACTGTGTAGTGTTTGTCCTCAGTACTCTGCTAATCTCGCAGTGTAGAACAGTGTGACAGTGGTAAGTGTGGAGCTCTGTGACTTGTCTCGTCTTGCAACTGTCCTACCTTTTCCAACTGCAGAAAAACAGTTCACCACTACTTCCAAGAGGCAAACTACTCTACACCGAGGGGTAAATAACTCCGAATTTTGATGTACACCACTAATTCAAAATTCACACTAATTCAAACTAATTCACGCGAATTCAAAACGAATTCAAAACAAATTCAAGCGAATTGAAGGAATGACCTCAGAAAATACACGCACATCTGATCCAAATTATTCTCTCAATTACATGATTAAATAGGATTTTTAGTAAATTATTGTGAATGATTTCTATTTATTCCAAATTATTGGAAATTAACTTGCAACTGCGCAAAATAATCACATGTCAAGCGCGAAAAACACTTTCCCAAGTGGGTGTCGAACTTCGGACCACTCGGTTCGGTGATGCGCGCTCTACCAACTGAGCCACGACGCTACGATGACTGTACTGTGCGACGGGTTCGAGTCGTATTTGCCGTATCCTGCAGCCTCCAGCCAGGGGGACAGGGCAAATACAACTCGAACCCGGCGCACGGAACAGTCGTCGTGGCGTCGTGGCTCAGTTGGTAGAGCGCGCAACACCGAACTGAGTGGTCCGAAGTTCGACTCCCACTCGGGAAAGTGTTTTTCGCGCTTGACATTCCCTTTGGCCGCAGCTGGATGGCAGGTCAAATAGAAGTTAAGGTGGTAGGAGCGTTTTTTTTTTATTTCACTAATCGATAGAGTCTGTTCTCCTGATACACCCCCTTGAACCGTTTTGCTCTGCGACGCTTGGTTAGAGCGTCGCGACGCCTCAAAGTTCGAATTTTTGCCGACTTTCAAACACCTAATAGACCAAACTATAAATCGCAGAGACTTCAAATTTTGGTAGGGTGTAGTTAGCTACTTGGTCCAGGGACTGTGAACTTTTGAACGGTCTAAGTACACTGGTGTGGCTCCTGGAATCCCTTGAAAGTCACCTTATTTCAGATACCTCTAGCACCAACATCTCTAATCATATTTAAGCGAAAAGTTCACAGTCCCTGCGCCTGTCCTTGCTCTACAAGACCCGCTAAACAGATTTTTGTTCACTCCAGTAGTTTTCTACATTAGGTGTTTGAAGTACACCCATGTTTTGCACCTCCCGCAACCTTTAGAAAGAGACAAGCTGCAGTCGTCTCCGTCGCGCAGAGGGGGGGCTGGGGAGGGAGTGGAGCGGGAGCGGGGGGACCCGGGGACCGCACAAAAGAGGCAGGCCTGGCCAGGCCTGGCGGGGGATGCGGCAGCCGGCCGGCCGGGCCGGGGGGCCCTGCCTCGCCAGGTCGCCGTGACTTTTAGACTAATCAACGCCCTCCCTAAGTGTTCAACTGTTTCAAATGTATATTCCCGGGGACTCTCACCAAGCGCGGTATTGACAGTCTCCGCGGGGCTGCCATGTACAAGTCTGACAAAAAATCGAGCTTTGATTTCTGTTTGGAACTTGTGGATGGAGCTTCGCCTAAAGCGCAAGCATAATTATTTCTATCAAATCCAGGGGCAGTTAGCGATCACGGAGCGGCAATACTGCATGCTTGTCGTGTTCACTGACTCCTCCAGGATTTATGATTGGCAAGAAGGGGTGGTAAAGGACATATTCGTTGAAAAAATACAGGGAGACGACGAATTATGGACTTCCTACATGTTGAAAAAGCTTACACGGTTTTATATGGACTGCATGTTGGTGGAAATTTGTCTCCGGCGTAAAAACCGTGGTCTGCCTTGCAAGGACCCGCCCTGGATTTTGCAAGCGCAGGCCGAGGCGAAAAACAAAAGAGCACAGAAACACCACCGGCAGAAGCAAAAGTAGGCCCATCCCCTGAGAAATGATTTTGTTTGCGCCTACTCGTCATTACTGTTGAGAGGAAAACAAATCAGAATTTCATTTTAAAAATATTTCGAATCGTTCTTGCTATTTTATGCTTTTATTAGAATTTTCCGAAGTTTTCTGCTGCCACTTTTACCGTGGATTTTCTAAAAGATTCGCGAATATTTGGATTTTTCAAAATGATTTTATTTGTTGAATTTCTCAATTTTGAGGTGCACAGAGTTACAGTATCATGATTGTTTTCCCCTCGGTCGCTTCGCACGTGCCTTTGGTATTGAGAGGATGACGACCCCTTTCACTGCTGCGGGTTTACACTGGAGAGGAGTGAGTGGAGTGAGTGAGTTTACTAGACTGTGATATACATATATATACGTCTGTGATTTTAATTTTTTCTGTGTTACTTCAATCTGTGATAATCTCAAATCTACATTTATAATTTTTTGGAAGAATAGATAAGGCCAGTACTGTAAAATGGTATTTCTGTTAGTCGTTTTGAATTTTCAACCAATATATGATTGGGTACAGTAAAAAACATGGTATGAACGTCAATTTTTTTTTCTCTGAAACCGCCAGAAATGGATAATCCTAGTGGTGTGTGTGAATTGATGCTCAGATCAAAATTTGAACATGATTTGAACCATTCCAAAAATTGTAGTTGTCCAAAGTCAGACTCTATTCATCTCCGCTACGCTACTCCACCACCAAATGGCCCAATTGAGTTCGGGTCTCCAGTCCTCGAGCCGGGCCCAGCCGGGCCTGCCCCGGTCTGCCCCGGCCTGCCCCGGCGAGGGTTGCTGGACCCAACCGCAGGTAGTCGGCCTATCCTTTCTTTCGTAAGCGTTCGCTGTACAGCCTCTCCCGGCGTTCGAAGAGCAGAACTGTCCACAGAATCGTTTTTTATAGATTTTCGCGGTGCCCGGTAAAAAAAAGATGAAAGTTCTAGGACAATTTTCACGCTTTTTGGAGTTCATACGTTTCGGCCAAACTGCCGGGCCAGCTCGCAGCTCGCTCTGCTCAGAGCTCCGAGGAAGGCCTGGGCAGCCCAGCCCCGCCCGGACCCCGCCGGCGTCCGCATTGTGCACGCCGTCAACCCCGCCTCCCCCGCACCCCGCAGGGCCTGTCTCTGTGCACGCGTCCAACCCCGCCTCCCCCGCACCCCGCAGGGCCTGCCTCTAACTTCGCACGCCACCGAGTCGATTGAAACGCAGCCATTCCCAGAGTGGACCGGCGCTCCTACCACCTTAAACACGTCTCACCGCCGTTGGCTCGGTGGCTCTGGGCGTTGGGTCGCTTCCTGTTCTGGCTACGTGTCGGCACTCGGGGTTGTGGGTTCGAATCCCGCGTACCCCTCTGAGGTAAGGCCTCTGAAACTGGGTTCAGGAAGTCTAACGCTCTTGACACCGCTCGTACCTCTAGGGGTAGGCCAATGGTGGTACGGGGATCAAATCTGTCGAATTGCGCGATAGGATCGCAGTCAGCAAAGCGCCGGTTCCCATGGAACACCGAAGCAGTTGGCTGCCACAGGGGGTAAAAGCCCTGTGCCTGGCGGGAACCGCAACCTCCTTCGGGAGGTTTACTGCCGCAAAAATTTTCCATGTTTTCACGCCACCCTTTCAATTGCAGAGCAAAATTTGTTTCTGAAAAGTTTTAAAAAATAATTGAAATAATTGTGATTATTTTGCGCAGTTGCAAGTTAATTTCCAATAATTTGGAATAAATAGAAATCATTCACAATAATTTACTAAAAATCCTATTTAATCATGTAATTGAGAGAATAATTTGGATCAGATGTGCGTGTATTTTCTGGGGCATCCCCGAATTTATAACGAATTCAAGTAAATTCACAAAAAGATCACAATAATTTCAAAAAAAAAAACTTTGCAATAAATTCAAAAAATTCAAAGCTAATTCAAAACGAATTCAATTCAATTTAGACAAATTCAATTCAAATTCACGCAATTTGTACACCGAATTCAGAGTTGTTTACCCCTCGCTCTACACATTAATGACCAGAGTAGCAGAGTATTAAATGACAAGCTCATCGCTCTTCTGACTTCACACTGAATCCGAAAAAAAAAACCCTCATAAGAGCACAATCGACTGAAAGCCGCGAAGAACCCTTACATACTAAACATAAAAACTCGCAACCGAAAATAGCGCTCTCTCTTTCGAATAATGACGGATTGCTGGCAGGTGTTGTGCGAATAAGGTGTTCGCACTCGCAGCAGTCGGTGCTGCCCTCTCCCCCATAAATATGCATGCCGCTAGGGCCCGTGCTCCTTGGGGGCCTGTTGGGGCGAAAGCTCGCAGGCAAAAGCCCAGGCGAAAGCCCAGGCGAAAGCCCAGGCGAAAGCCCAGGCGAAAGCCCAGGCGAAAGCCCAGGCGAAAGCCCAAGCGAAAGCCTCGCTACCGAGGGCTAAAGGGGGCTGCAGGGCCTACAAGCCTTCTCTCTCTCACTAACCCCTACCCGCCTCACCTGCGCCTCGCTTCCACGCACACGGCCCCTTCCAGCCCCAAGAGTGCCCAAGAGCTTTTTCAATATTTTATTTCTGAGTCGCTCCTGCTAACGAAGCCTTTTCCTATCACACGGGTGCACGGCCATTTAAACACTGCTCCGGCAGATTGGCATCTCGTTCCCCACTGTCCCCAGGGGTACAAAGCGCCTACGTAACTCAGTGCGACGAAAATTTTACCCCCACGGGTAATCGCCGAGGCGATTAGTACTGGGCTGTCGATAGGGGAGGGGGGTAGAAATCAGCGTGAAAATTTTTACCCCCGCGTGGGTTCAAACCATGGTTTGTCTGGGCGACGAGTATACCGAGCTATCGACAGAGGAGCTAGGTACAAATGCCGGAGGCTAATTGAATCAACCTCGAAGGGGATGCAGTGCCGCGGGTATTTGGTATCTGCACCGTGGGTATACAGGTGCAAATCTGGTGCTACACCGGTAAGACACTTCCAGCTTACGTACAGGAGTCGGGGTCTAAGGGCTTCGTCAGAGGCGACCGCCAGACGGTCCCAGCGGCTCCATACCAGGCGCCACACTCAAGCATATTCCATATGATGTAATACTCCCCCTCCCTCCCTCTCTCTCTCTCTCTCTCTCTCTCTCTCTCTCTCTCTCTCTCTCACACACACACACACACACACACACACACACACGAGAGACCTACTTCTCCCCCTCCCCCTCCTCCAGATTCTACCCCCTTTACCCCCTCATATGCGACACTGCGTGATTTGCCCTGGGACCTCAGCCTCAGCCGTCCTACACGTCAGCGCGCTTATGTGACATCGCGGTGCCGTGGCGTGGCGTAGTGACGCGTCATCAGATATTCACAGCAACCTTTTTACCGAGCCGGGCACGGAGACGCAGAGCTTTCTTCCTTGCTGAAGGGTGTGTGTGTGAGAGCAGAGAGAGAGAGAGACAGAGACAGACAGAGACAGAGAGAGAGGGGGGGGAGAGAGACAGACAGTCAGAGAGACAGACATACAGACGGACGGACGGACAGACAGACAGACAGACAGACAGACAGAACGGTCTTATTTGTACACTCACAAAGGGACACACGGCAAAAAGAAAGAGGTTGCTCGCGAACACCGCCTCTATGGCACGGCACCCTGCCCCTAACCTCCCCCCCCCCCTCTCTCTCTGCGTCCTTATCAGCTCCCCGACCGCCCCATGACCATCCCTACCCCTGCGCCGCCCTCCTCCTACCCACCGCCACTGGTACATGTTTAAAACATGTCGGGCTCGCTTGAGAGCAAGAAGGACGCATGGTGCTTTCCCCCCCCCCTCCCTCTCCCACTGATTCTGGTTTCGCCGCTCAGCTGTCGCCACAGAAAGACACGTCTCTCTTATGGTCCGGGCTGCATGCAGACGTGCATCTCTCATCTCTTCGTATTCGCAGCGCCGCCCTGCCGCCTGCCGCCCTCGGCCGGTGCAAAAAGAGAGATGGGTCGCGACCGCCGCGCGGACAAAGTGAAATCTGCCGCTTCTTGCATCCACTTAGCAGAACGCCTGCTTCTGTTCTACGCGCAGAAAACTGTATTTACGCGATTTTTCGTGTTTCAGTATTTTGGAGAACCTTTGCTCCATTTATCTTAAAAATACCAAACTTGAAATGACACCAATTTTTTTTCTTTTAATGTAAACCAAGCACATCTTTCTACAGCTGACCTTGACTGAAAGCTCAGTAGAGATGACCAAAAAGACTACAGCTCGCAAGACTACAATTCTTTTGATAGTCACGTCGAAATATTTTTGGTGCAAGATGTACTTGTTTGGTCGATTTGAATTCCGGCAAGCAAGATATCAAAAGCAAAGCGTTTTATTTATTTATTTATTTTTTTTTAATTTTTTTTAAAGGGGGGGGGGTTAATGTGCATTGCGATGAGTACTTTGACAAAAAAAGATTCTTTTCACGCGTGATTTTTCGAAGTGCCGGGTCGAAAAAATCGGATATGTTCGCCGGTCGTTTTGAAGCCTGGCGAACAACATAATGACTGACGACATGTGTTTTGAGGTTTAATTAAGGAGCACAAAGGCTAGAAATTTAACGAAATCAAATAAAAAACATTCTAAAAACAAACGAAAATACATCTCTGTTTCTACCTGACCCTTTTTACCGCGCCAGCCCTCGATTGCTCCTAGGCCTCTACGCACCTAAAGCCCCTACGGCCCTCAGCCCCCGCTACCTCCCCCCACTCACCCCTCCCCCCCCCCCCGCCACGTCACGCTCACCAATCTCAGCTGGAATTCGCGGGAGGCCTCCCCCGCTGCGGGCCGCCGCGACCGCACGGACTAGGGGGGTGCAGGGAGGGAAACACCCCCGAGGCGAGGCGCCGAGGCGCCCCCGCATCAGCTGCTTCGTTGAGAAAAATGTTGATGGTCATTGAGAACGGACGCCGCGCCGGCCGGGTGGCGTCCGGAGAGAGAGAGGGGAGAGAGGGAGAGAGAGAGAGGGAGAGAGAGGGAGAGAGAGAGAGAGAGAGGGAGAGAGAGAGAGAGAGAGACGGTGCGTATGAAGGCGAGGCACACTGGCTGTTCTTCTTTGATTCCGGGAAAGCTGCAAAGCATGTTTCAGGTGATTTGAACATTATTGTGAGCGATTGTGAGATTATATATACAGTGGAATCTGATACAGATATGGACCTCGTGATACAGTTGGGATAATATTTTATTCGATGGAATATTTTTGCAATAGACGGTGTATTTGGAATATTTTAAATGAAATATCCGATGTGTGCATGGAGGAGTCGAAGTGGTCCACCCCTCGGAAAAATGCGTCCCGGGATTGGGAGAGGAGACACGACCGACCGCGCCTCTCTCAGTAAATTGACTGCGCCCGGCCCGCTCCCCCCCCCCCCCCCCTCTTTTCTCCCCTACCCCCTATAACGCACCCCTTTCCCTGCCGACCCCCTCCCCCAGGTCCCATCCGTGCCCTTTTATCCCTGTTATTCCACGGGGTGTGCAGCCGGCTGCTGGGACGCCCGTCGCCCGTCGCCAGCAGCCGAGGTATTTTTACCTCGTCCCCATCCCCAGCCGGCATTTCACCCCGAAATGCTCGCGACAAATACGCGAATTCATAAGGGCTTAAGGTGACGGCGTGTTGGGTGCAGTGCCTAGCCTAGCCGCCGGGACCTCATGTGTTATAGAAGGCTGGGACGTGCATGTGTGAGTGTGTGTGTGTGTGTGTGCGCGCGCCCGCGCGTATGTGTGTGTTTGAGCACAGGTGCTTCCCCTCGCGGGCGTTTATTTACATGTGAACGGTTCTATGTGTGCCTTGAACGAGCGGGAAACAACTCTGAATTTTGGTGCACACATTTCGCAAATTTTTGTGATTTTTTTCCGAATTTTCCTGAATTTTCGTGATTTTTTTCTTCTCAAGGTTTTGGAATTTTCCTAAAGTTTGAGGTCTACAAAAATTTGAGAGTTGTTTCCCCCTCGGGCTTGAACTTGCAGTATGATTAGGAATCACTTTGCGAAGCGATTCGTATAAGGGGCCGTTCATAAACTACCTGTCCTGCGGAGGGAAAGGGGGATGTACAAATGTTATGGGTCCTAATTAGTCGTATAGGATACCTCGCAAGAGCAGAAATATCACACCGTGTTTGTACCCAGGGGTAAAAATATATGTTAGTCTATGAGCCTCGATAAAGATCATGAAACTAACGAGGGACCACTACATTTTTGTAACCCCTTTCCTCTACCGTAGTATATGAACGATACTTAAAGACGAGAGCAGTCCCGTGCAATAAACAAGATCTACAGAAGACAATCTAAGCGTGAAAGCTATATACATCGTTCGATGAGAAACGCGGTACTGGTTAATTTTCGAAATATTTCTCAACTTGATTTCTGTTTGAGAACACACCAGGAAAAGGACCCCTCTTGTGCTGCGCTTCATGGAGAGGGAGCTTCCCCGCAACCCTCCTCGGTCTCGCCCTATTACTGCAGAGAAATGGTCGAAATCATCTGGCCGCTCAGGAGGTCTCATATGTGAACCCTCCCCCCCCCCTCCCCGCGGCACAACTCAGAGGGGAACTGGAGGAGAGATAAAGACGCCAACTCCCTCTTCTTGGCCCCGCCGTTCTATTACCTTTCACTTTTCTCCTACGACGCGCAACAATTCTATCCTCACTGCTCTCTCTTAATCGGGCATTATTTTGTCCCCTTCCACTCTACACTCTACATACAACCACCACGCAGTCCTGTAGTGCCCGAGTCTCATTATCACTTACTTGCACCTCTTCACCTCTCCTCTCTCGCCCCTTGTCTCTCTCTCTCTCTCCCTCCTTTTCTCCTCGTCTTGTCTCCCTGGAGCGCAGCCTCCATCAGATAGCAGTAATTGAATCGTACTTCAGTGCGGATCCCCTCCCCCCTCCCACACGACACTGTGCCCCTCACCCCGTGTGTCCTGCTGACTGCTGAGTCTAGTCTCCTCACTGTTCCTGGTACCGTGCCCCTCTCCCGAGCCCTCTCCTATATGTTGCGAAAGAGCGGGTAACCACCCGCGTAATACCCACTTCACTCTAAATCTTCTGCAAAGAATTTTTTTCGCATAATGCAAAGAAATTTGTGCATCCAGAATATACAGAAAATTCCCGTGTATTACGAAAATTTTTCTTTGTCTTACAAAGATTTTTTTCCCTTTTTATTACTTAAATTTGTCTTTGCATTACAAAGAAAATTTGGCTTTGTACCACGGTTGTACAGAATTCTTTGTAATACAAGAATTTTCTTTGTAAGAATTTAAGAGTGTTCAAGTAAGATGCGTATCTTGTGGTGCCAAAATGTGAAATATTGCACGAACGGGACTGTTTTCTCCGAGGTCGTCACGGCGAATACACGCGACAGTGTTGCGGGTCTGCCTACTCACTTTGGCCGTAAGGCGCCATGGCCCCTTGGGTAGGCAAACCCACAACATTGTCGTGTATTCACCGAGAAACCCGGTACCCAAAGTAATTTTTGCCACAGTAGTTTGTGTTCGTGCCCGTACTGAGAATTTTAAGAACATGTATTTCTGTAAAATTGATGAAATTTATTCAGGGCACTCATGATGTTCAAAAGCCGAAGGATGGACCACTTCGACTGTTCCATGCAAACATTGGACCTTAGCACCCAGTCCGTGCCTGAGAGTTGTCATACCGTTGACATACTCCCATGGCATTATACGCTTTATTTTTTTAAATAAATATATTCCAAAACAAATTCCTAATATTCCAAATATTGCAGAGAAAATTAAAAGTATTTTAGTGGAACATATTGCAATATATTCCAAGTATACCTAAAAGTCGAAGTGGCCTACCCCTCAAAAGCTACGTATAAATAAAAGAGTGCATGAAGAATCATAGTGTGATGTATTAATACTTAACGGAAGACTCAGTACACGTCTAACAGTAGTTATTACCCCCTTCATCCCCTCTCTCCCAGCGGCCGCCTCCCGCTAACAACTGTGCCGCCGGCTGTCACTGCAGAACCTCCGTCCTGTAGGCTCCGCCCCCTTCTCTCTCTCTCTCTCTCTCTCTCTCTCTCTCTCTCTCTCTCTCTCTCTCTCTCTCTCTCTCTCTCTCTCTCTCTCTCTCTCTCCTCGTTCTGATGACAGGGCAATAATGTTGTGACTTTAGGAAACAAAGGGTCATGCCCTTCCGGTTGCCTAATTAGCAGAGGCTTTGCACTGCGTGAGGGTCACTAAGACGTGGTGAAGCGTGGCGGGGCGGGGCGGGGCGGGGCGGGGCGGGGCGGGGCGGGGCGGGGCGGGGCGGGGCGGGGCGGGGCGGGGCGGGGCGGGGCGGGGCGGGGCGGGGCGGGGCGGGGCGGGGCAGGGCAGCTGCACCTGCGGCCCTGGCTCTGATGCACCGAGGTAATCTCCTGCCTCGTGCGGTTCACTTGCTTCACGACGGTGCGGCTCCTTAATTCTGACCCCTGGAGTTACAGAAGCGTCTCGACGCTGCTGTTTAATCAAGTTCTTGGAAAAGCTCATGGAGTTAAGAACGTTCCGGCATTCGATGTCGGAGATCCGGTAATAGAATTGAAAAACCTCAATAGCAATAACATCGTATGGTCAGATTAGCGGGGCAACCATTATGGAATGGGTGAAAGAAAAGGGCATCAAGGTAATGTTCGCAATCACGGAAATTTTGGCCATCACAACCATACTATTGCCTCGGAAATGTTTCCCCATCACCACCACCAACACTCTAAATAATTTTGGTGTACAGATTTTGTTATTTTTCGTGAATTTTAACAAAAATTGGAGAATATTTGTAGAATGTTTTTGCAATGTTAGATTCAACTCTCTTCTAATATTTCTAAATTTCTGTGAATTTTTCTGAATTTTTCTACTTTTTCTCCGAATTTTTCTGCCTTACTCTGAATTACAGGTTGTGCAAATATTTCAGAGTTGTTTCCCCCTCCGATGAAGGTGTGTGTGGTGGGCGTACGCAGCGAATACGATTGGCGTGCTGAGGGCAACCCTGTGCCCTGTGCGGCCCTCCAGCACCGGCCCGCGGCCCCCCTCCAGGCTGCTGGCTGGAGGCTCCAGGCGGCTCCAGGGCGCACGCGGTGTGGCCGGACCGGGCAGCGAGGGGCCAGCGCCGGCCGCCAGACCCTTCAGCACACAGCACGCCCGCCAGCGGCCCGCGTCCGCCCGCCGCCGGTCCGTCGACGACTCACTAATTTCGGGATGTCGGATGAAAACGAATTTGTACACGGACTCGTAAATTGGCCCTCTAACTCTTAATGGGGTTCGCCGGTTAGCCCTGAGATTAATTTTGATCGTTCTCCGCTCGCCTCGCCACTCACCCTCTCCCTCTCCCTCCCCCTCTCCGCATCTCACCCTTTTCACTCTGCTCGGACCCTTTCCTATCTCCGCCGTCCGTCATCCGCGCTGCAAATAGCGCCCTCGACGAAGATATTGGCCGTGTCCGCACCGGCCTGGCCGGCCGCGACTGTAAATAAATAAATAAGAAAGAGGGTTTGTTTTTCCGATTGGGCCGGGCGCGGCCGCCAGTCCCGGAGATTGGGGGGCATGTTGTATGAAAAGGGTTATCCGCCATACATGGTCGAAATATCCTCGCGGGAACTTGAGTTCTCACGTACACTCTGGGTCTATGTTTTGGCCTGAATAACCACAAGTATAGAAGGCGAGGACACTGAGAAGTGCGCCAGTTAGACAACGGATTGAAACGCTTATTTTTAAACGATTTTAAATGAGACCCGACACGGATCTAGATGTTCTCCATGGCAGAAAACTAAGTCCGTGCTCAAATGTTTTTAAGAAAAGTACCTATAACATTCACTTTCCACTGCTGTTTTTGACCGCTGGTCCTTATTTTACCACAAAATCACGCCAAGCGAAACGCTTATCTTTCGAAAGGGGCAAGTGGAGAGGCATATATATCTGGATGGAGGCGCGCTGCTCCCTTATGAATTTTAACTTTGAATTCTCATCTGTGATGCAGTGCATCGCTTTGCATGGACGCGTTAAGGCGGCACCTGACCGGCGAGGTGAGGGGAGGGGGATGGGGGTCTGCGCGGGGAACGGGGGAGGGGGGGGGGGCACCGGACCCCCCACAGCGCCCGCTCACCTACACAGCTGCGCGATAGCAGGAAACCGATACCAATTCTTGATTCATGGCGAGGAGGCCATCGGGATGAAGATCCAACATCATCAGCTTGTGATGTTGGTGGTGGTGGTGATGGTGGTGGTCGTTGGTCGTGGTGGTCGTGGTGGTGGTGGTGGTAGTAGAAGCAGTGGTGGTCGTCGTGGTCGTATGGTCGTGGTCCTGGTCGTATGGTGGTGGTGGTGGTGGTGGTGATGGTGGGAGGGGGTGCTGGTGGTGCCGGTGGTGGGGGGCGGTGTTGTTGTTGTTGTTGTTGTTGTTTGTGGTGGTGGTGGTGGTGGTGGTGGTGGTGGTGGTAGTAACAGTAGTGGTGGTGGTCGTCGTGGTCGTACTCTCGTGGTCCTGGTGGTGTTCCTGGTCGTGGTGGTGGTGTTGATGGTGCTGGTCCTGGTGGTGGTGATGGTTCTCATTGTCGGCAGCACGAGCCAGTAAGTGGCAGCGGCTGAGGCCATATGCAATGGCCGTGGCCCCTCTGGGAAGAGATGGGAAATGGTGCGGCGGGGTGGGGCTGCAGCTACTGGTCGCACTGATTACACACAGGGCGGTCGCTGCAACGGGAGAGACAAGGGGGCAGGGCCGGGAGAGTGGATTAGTCTGATCTAATCGCAGGGCAGGACGCCACTGCACTGTACTCGTACGTATCGAATAGGACGTGGCTCACACACTTTTCACTTGAGACAATAATTGACCTTATCAAGAACTTGTGTTCGCTGTGAGAGATTTGTAATTTATGCCATTTTTATAGCAAAGATACTCGACATTTTTGTTTTAGAAATTCTAAAAAATTGTCTTTCTTTTTATACTGAAAATGAGGTGGATGATCGGCCGCTCTCTAGAGAGGAAGATTTAAACACTTTAAAAAAAAAAACAAACAAACAAACAAACAAACAAACAAAAAAAAACCTCTTCTACGAGAATCTGATTTGATTTTTCGATCATTGCAATAGTTGCAAGATTATTGCGCGCGCGCGCCTACACACACACACACACACACACACACACACACACACACACACACACACACACACACACACAACACACCTGTAAGAGTCTGACAGTTACGCACTAGGGCACGGGGCACGGGGCACTAGGGTTACCGATGCTGCCCGATGCACCGTACCTACCGTACTGCGCACGCTAACTCGCAATGTTCTTTTTCTTACATATGAAATGTAACTATATATAAACATGCAGATTTATGTAAAAAATGGTGCTGAATTATGTAGAATATTGTACATAAATATGTTTAATTTTGTGCATTTTTTCTGTATGTAATAATTTATGCAGATCTATGCACAATATAGCACGATTTTTTACGTAAATCTGCATGTTTATATCTGGAAGTACTAGAGCTCCCCCCTCCTGGAGATGACTCAATTGGTCCTACCGGAATTTGTCCTACCGTTATTCCTTAAATATAGAAGTAATTAAATCGAAAGGTCTTCAAGTTTTTGTCCTACCTAAAAATATTTACAGTTGTCGAAAATTGATTGGAAAAACATTCTTGGAAATTAAAATATACAGTTGAAAATAAATAAATATTTTATGTGTATTCTGTCCTACCAAAAAACAATTTGGTTTTCTGGAATAATGTTGAAAATTGTTGTGGAAAGACATTGTTAAGCCAAAAAAATAAAATGAACGGTGGGAAAAATAATTAAAGAAATGTTGTGTGTATTGGGGGCCATCCATAAAGTACGTCCTTGCCCGAAGGGGGGGGGGAGGTCGTCGAAAACGGACGTTGACAGACGTGGGGGGGGGGGGGGGGGTCGCAGCAGTTCGGACGTCCGTTTTTTAATAATATTTTAAAATGTTTTTATGGCCTTGACTGATTTTTATCTAAAGTACTTAAGTACTTTACTTTGTTTTTAGACAAATTATTTTTGTTTTTTTGTTTTTGTGACTGTTGAAATTGACGTATTTATTTTTTAATAGTATAACAATAAAAGTCATACCTGTAATCGCTTTGCTTTTGTGACTTTAAATCGCCTTTACGCTATTAAACACAAAAAGAATAAAAAATAAGTAAGTTTTGGGGGGCATAGGCCAGAACGGACGTCCGAAAGTATCTGAAAACGGACGGTGACGGACATGGGGGTAGGGGGGGGGTCATTTGGGTCCAAAAACAGCGGACGTACTTTATGGATGGCCCCTTGTCCTACCGAAAATAATTTTATCCTCCGGTAAATTGTGGAAGAATGTTCAGAATTTCTAGATAATTATTTTTCCTTTTCCCGAATTTAAAACGTGGAATTGAAAATGTTTTCGGGTAGGACAAAATAAAATACTGTGCCATAATTTCCGCATTTTATTTTCGTTCAGCGTAATCTTGACTTAGAGGATTAAGAAGAGTCTACGAAATTAAATTGCTGTTTTTCAACACTCTTAATTATTTACGAGTGGTCCGCCGATATACCTGGCTGAAGCTAGCACCATAGTACCACCATGGTACCAGGCTCTCCCGGTACCACCACCCTGTGCGAGGCTAGGAGGATACCGTGATGAGAAATAATGACGTCGAAAGTCGCGGCGGTTTCTTCTGAATTATATATATCGTCATGTCACCCAAAAATGACAAATAAATGCATTGATGTTTGTATTATCTTATTATTATTATTAATATATCATACACTCTAAAAAAAGTACAAAATTCTGTTTCATTCTTTCCGACTAGCTTACTAAACTTTGTTAATGGCACAGGTAGGTCGCTGCCCCTACAAGGCGCGAATTAAGGAAGGGGGGGGGGAATCACCCCCCCCACCCCTGTCGGCCACTAGATTGCCGCCTGGAAAGTAGGCAAACTTATGTAGGCAACCTAAAGTGCGACGCATCGCCCCTTTTCAGTCGGGCCTCAATCCGCCCCTGTCCCCAACAGGGTGAACTTCACTATTTTCTTAATTGTACCTATTTATCTACATTTTGCAAAATTCATGAACTTCAAACTTAGGCTTTATATCATCTTAAGGATAGGGGAAGTCCGGCTCTGATTATGGTAAAGGTGCTGGTACCAGCCGGTTCCGGGTATATTTTGGCTGGTACCAGGTTATTTTCTGAAAGATTAGTGTCCTATGGTCTCATTTATTTCATAGTACCAGACGAGTACCTGCCAGAACAGGCTGGTACCAGGCCGAGAAGGATAGGGGAAGTCCAGCCCTGCTTATGGGAAAGGTGCTGGTACCAGCGGGTTCCCCGTATATTTTCGCTGGTACCAGACTATTTTCTGAAAGATTAGTGTCCTATGGTCTCATTTATTTCATAGTACCAGACAGGTACCTGCCCGAACAGTCTGGTACCAGGCCGAGAAGGATAGGGGTACTCCAGCCCTGCTTATGTGGAAGGTGCTGGTACCAGAGGGTTCCAGGTATATTTTGGCTGGTACAAGGCTATTTTCTGAAAGATTAGTGTCCTATGGTCTCATTTATTTTATAGTACCAGACAAGTACCTGCCAGAACAGGCTGGTACCAGGCCGAGAAGAATAGGGGTACTCCAGCCCTGCTTATCAGTTTGGTGCTGGTACCAGCGGGTTCCGGGTATATTTTGGCTGGTACTAGGTTATTTTCTGAAAGTTTAGTGTCTTATGATCTCATTTATTTCATAGAACCAGACAAGTACCTGCCAGAACAGGCTGGTACCAGGCCGAGAAGGATAGGGGAAGTCCAGCCCTGCTTATGTGGAAGGTGCTGGTACCAGAGGGTTCCAGGTATATTTTGGTTGGTACCAGGCTATTTTCTGAAAGATTAGTGTCCTATGGTCTTATTTATTTTATAGTACCAGCCAAAATATACCCGGAACTGTCTGGTGCCAGCACCAAACTGATAAGCAGGGCTGGAGTACCCCTATTCTTCTCGGCCTGGTACCAGCCTGTTCTGGCAGGTACTTGTCTGGTTCTATGAAATAAATGAGACCATAGGACACTAAACTTTCAGAAAATAGCCTTGTACCAGCCAAAATATACCTGGAACCCTCTGGTACCAGCACCTTCCACATAAGCAGGGCTGGAGTACCCCTATCCTTCTCGGCCTGGTACCAGACTGTTCGGGCAGGTACCTGTCTGGTACTATGAAATAAATGAGACCATAGGACACTAATCTTTCAGAAAATAGTCTGGTACCAGCGAAAATATACGGGGAACCCGCTGGTACCAGCACCTTTCCCATAAGCAGGGCTGGACTTCCCCTATCCTTCTCGGCCTGGTACCAGCCTGTTCTGGCAGGTACTCGTCTGGTACTATGAAATAAATGAGACCATAGGACACTAATCTTTCAGAAAATAACCTGGTACCAGCCAAAATATACCCGGAACCGGCTGGTACCAGCACCTTTACCATAATCAGAGCCGGACTTCCCCTATCCTTAAGATGATATAAAGCCTAAGTTTGAAGTTCATGAATTTTGCAAAATGTAGATAAATAGGTACAATTAAGAAAATAGTGAAGTTCACCCTGTTGGGGACAGGGGCGGATTGAGGCCCGACTGAAAAGGGGCGGATGCGTCGCACTTTAGGTTGCCTACATAAGTTTGCCTACTTTCCAGGCGGCAATCTAGTGGCCGACAGGGGTGGGGGGGTGATTCTTCCTTAATTCGCGCCTTGTAGGGGCAGCGACCTACCTGTGCCATTAACAAAGTTTAGTAAGCTAGTCGGAAAGAATGAAACAGAATTTTGTACTTTTTTTAGAGTGTATGATATATTAATAATAATAATAAGATAATACAAACATCAATGCATTTATTTGTCATTTTTGGGTGACATGACGATATATATAATTCAGAAGAAACCGCCGCGACTTTCGACGTCATTATTTCTCATCACGGTATCCTCCTAGCCTCGCACAGGGTGGTGGTACCGGGAGAGCCTGGTACCATGGTGGTACTATGGTGCTAGCTTCAGCCAGGTATATCGGCGGACCACTCGTAAATAATTAAGAGTGTTGAAAAACAGCAATTTAATTTCGTAGACTCTTCTTAATCCTCTAAGTCAAGATTACGCTGAACGAAAATAAAATGCGGAAATTATGGCACAGTATTTTATTTTGTCCTACCCGAAAACATTTTCAATTCCACGTTTTAAATTCGGGAAAAGGAAAAATAATTATCTAGAAATTCTGAACATTCTTCCACAGTTTACCGGAGGATAAAATTATTTTCGGTAGGACAATACACACAACATTTCTTTAATTATTTTTCCCACCGTTCATTTTATTTTTTTGGCTTAACAATGTCTTTTCCACAACAATTTTCAACATTATTCCAGAAAACCAAATTGTTTTTTGGTAGGACAGAATACACATAAAATATTTATTTATTTTCAACTGTATATTTTAATTTCCAAGAATGGTTTTCCAATTTATTTTCGACAAGTGTAAATATTTTTAGGTAGGACAAAAACTTGAAGACCTTTCGATTTAATTACTTCTATATTTAAGAAATTACGGTAGGACAAATTCCGGTAGGACCAATTGTGGTTTCCCCCCTCCTGGAGCTCCCCCCTTTTTAAAAATAAATATTATATATATTTTTAAAAATTAAAAATTTAATTTTAAAAAATGTTTTTCTTTTTTTAAAAATCCATTTAATATTGCAACATGAAAAATGAATTATTTAAAATAATCCAATTTTGATAGTGACGTGTCGCATCTTCCGTGTGTACGTGTGCAACTCCCAGTTTAACGTGCCAAAGTGTTCAACACGACACGCGTTTTTTCAACTGTAAGTGTTCAACTCGTCTGTTATACACTTGCAAGTGCTCAACGAGGGGAGAGTGGCTCGGGGCAGTTTCACACTCGCAAGTGTATAACAGTCGAGCTAAGCACTTTCAATTGTTCAAGTAGTGAGTTGAAGAATGGTATGCGCTAAACTTGGAGTTGCACACTTACAAGTGTTCAGCAGTTACACACTTCTGAAGGCAAGACTGCACATCATGATTCACATAATACCCACAGTCAGTTTGCTGATAGTGCACGCAGAGCACAGGCTTCACAGAACTCTTTGTGAAAATTTCAGCTGTGTCCCTCTTAACCAGTCACTGAACGCTTCGTTGATACCCACTTGAACTACGGTGATTAGCGTTAACCACCACATACAGCAATTTTCACCATTGTTACGGTGGTGCAACGGATCACTGTAACCTTTTAACAGTGTATGCCATTTGCCCCAGTCGAAAACAAACACTTGAAGATTTAACAGCATTTTTAAAATAAAAATTAAAAATAAACAATTTTTTAAAAAAGATGATTTATTTATTAAATATTTTAAGCGATTTTTTTGAATTTTTTAATATTTATTTATTAAATATAATATTAAATATTTAAAATATTTTAAATATTTAAAATGATTTTAAAATATATGGGGGGGAGCTCCAGGAGGGGGGAGCTCTAGTACCTCCTCGTTTATATGGTTACATTTCATATGTACGAAAAAGTACTTTGCCGGTTAGTGTGTGCCGCAGCAGCCGCTGCCGTCTGATTCCGAAGATCGCTCTCGCGCCACCTTCCTCGTCGCACTCGCGTGCCCCAGTCAGCCCAACATATGGGGCAACGGGGTAACATACAATGATCTACCAAAATATGTCCTACCGTCGTAAAATAAATTAAAGGAAAATTAAAGTGAAGGAATGCTGTTTTTAAAACATCTACCAATATTTGCTCTACCAGAAGGGGGTCCTCTAGAGTTTACCCCATCTAGAGCTCACCCCCTCTATTTAAAATAATTTATTGAATTAAATGGGAATAGAAATAAATAAATACATATGACACTGATTCTTGGAGTTTACCCCTTCTTCAGTTTACCCTTCGAACCCGTGAGCCTCTGAGCAGGTGTCCGTTGCTCTAACCACTAGACCACAGACTTCTGCTGTCAGCGACACTGCAAGCACCACAGAGCTTCCGAAAATCTTCTGGTACCAGGAGCCGATTTCGAGGAGGTTACCTCCTCGCCTCTTCTGAACTCCGGGTTGAATACGGCTCGTTTCGCACGATTTTCTCTCAAACATGCAGGCGCGGGCTGGCGTCGAATGGGTTGCCTATCCATAAGGCGCCGATTGAACAATTCACTATTCCTCGCGTAAAAAGCGAATTTCTACCAAACCAAAAACGGTATCGTGTCCAGGTGGACTCTAGTGCAACCCCAGACCAACCCCCGAGGGTGAAATCATCCAAAAATCGGCGAAAAAAAAAGGATGATCGACCGAGATTCGAACACGACAAAAGCGACCCGACAGCCTAGTTGGTTTGGGACGGGGGACGGGTATGCTAACCACTAGGCTGTCGGATCGCACACATTCTGGCGATGCGAATAGGAATCCCTATCTACCGGCCTGGACGGGCCCCGCGCGGCGCAGGAGAATTTTCTTTTCCGTGTCATTTTTTTAGGGCCCAAAAGATGCAATCGAGGAGGTAAGCTATTTAAAGCATCATACAACTCGAAGGAAAAAAGGTATTTTTCTTCTCTCCCACGACCGTTGCTAAAAATAAAAAAAAAAATTAAAAAAAAGCAAAATGTCTGCTGCGCTCGGGTTCGAACCCGTGAGCCTCTGAGCAGGTATCCGTTGCTCTAACCACTAGACCACAGACTTCTGCTGTCAGCGACACTGCAAGCACCACAGAGCTTCCGAAAATCTTCTGGTACCAGGAGCCGATTTCGAGGAGGTTACCTCCTCGCCTCTTCTGAACTCCGGGTTGAATACGGCTCGTTTCGCACGATTTTCTCTCAAACATGCAGGCGCGGGCTGGCGTCGAATGGGTTGCCTATCCATAAGGCGCCGATTGAACAATTCACTATTCCTCGCGTAAAAAGCGAATTTCTACCAAACCAAAAACGGTATCGTGTCCAGGTGGACTCTAGTGCACCCCCAGACCAACCCCCGAGGGTGAAATCATCTAAAAATCGGCGGAAAAAAAAAAGGATGATCGACCGAGATTCGAACACGACAAAAGTGACCCGACAGCCTAGTTGGTTTGGGACGGGGGACGGGTATGCTAACCACTAGGCTGTCGGTTCCCACACATTCAGGCGATGCGAATAGGAATCCCTATCTACCGGCCTGGACGGGCCCCGCGCGGCGCAGGAGAATTTTCTTTTCCGTGTCATTTTTTTAGGGCCCAAAGGATGCAATCGAGGAGGTAAGCTATTTAAAGCATCATACAACTCGAAGGAAAAAAGGTATTTTTCTTCTCTCCCACGACCGTTGCTAAAAAAAAAAGCAAAATGTCTGCGGCGCTCGGGTTCGAACCCGTGAGCCTCTGGGCAGGTGTCCGTTGCTCTAACCACTAGACCACAGACTTCTGCTGTCAGCGACACTGCAAGCACCACAGAGCTTCCGAAAATCTTCTGGTACCAGGAGCCGATTTCGAGGAGGTTACCTCCTCGCCTCTTCTGAACTCCGGGTTGAATACGGCTCGTTTCGCACGATTTTCTCTCAAACATGCAGGCGCGGGCTGGCGTCGAATGGGTTGCCTATCCATAAGGCGCCGATTGAACAATTCACTATTCCTCGCGTAAAAAGCGAATTTCTACCAAACCAAAAACGGTATCGTGTCCAGGTGGACTCTAGTGCAACCCCAGACCAACCCCCGAGGGTGAAATCATCCAAAAATCGGCGAAAAAAAAGGATGATCGACCGAGATTCGAACACGACAAAAGCGACCCGACAGCCTAGTTGGTTTGGGACGGGGGACGGGTATGCTAACCACTAGGCTGTCGGATCGCACACATTCTGGCGATGCGAATAGGAATACCTATCTACCGGCCTGGACGGGCCCCGCGCGGCGCAGGAGAATTTTCTTTTCCGTGTCATTTTTTTAGGGCCCAAAAGATGCAATCGAGGAGGTAAGCTATTTAAAGCATCATACAACTCGAAGGAAAAAAGGTATTTTTCTTCTCTCCCACGACCGTTGCTAAAAATAAAAAAAAAAATTAAAAAAAAGCAAAATGTCTGCGGCGCTCGGGTTCGAACCCGTGAGCCTCTGAGCAGGTATCCGTTGCTCTAACCACTAGACCACAGACTTCTGCTGTCAGCGACACTGCAAGCACCACAGAGCTTCCGAAAATCTTCTGGTACCAGGAGCCGATTTCGAGGAGGTTACCTCCTCGCCTCTTCTGAACTCCGGGTTGAATACGGCTCGTTTCGCACGATTTTCTCTCAAACATGCAGGCGCGGGCTGGCGTCGAATGGGTTGCCTATCCATAAGGCGCCGATTGAACAATTCACTATTCCTCGCGTAAAAAGCGCATTTCTACCAAACCAAAAACGGTATCGTGTCCAGGTGGACTCTAGTGCACCCCCAGACCAACCCCCGAGGGTGAAATCATCTAAAAATCGGCGAAAAAAAAAAGGATGATCGACCGAGATTCGAACACGACAAAAGTGACCCGACAGCCTAGTTGGTTTGGGACGGGGGACGGGTATGCTAACCACTAGGCTGTCGGATCGCACACATTTTGGCGATGCGAATAGGAATCCCTATCTATCGGCCTGGACGGGCCCCGCGCGGCGCAGGAGAATTTTCTTTTCCGTGTCATTTTTTTAGGGCCCAAAGGATGCAATCGAGGAGGTAAGCTATTTAAAGCATCATACAACTCGAAGGAAAAAAGGTATTTTTCTTCTCTCCCACGACCGTTGCCAAAAATTAAAAAAAAATAAAAAATAAAAAGCAAAATGTCTGCGGCGCTCGGGTTCGAACCCGTGAGCCTCTGAGCAGGTGTCCGTTGCTCTAACCACTAGACCACAGACTTCTGCTGTCAGCGACACTGCAAGCACCACAGAGCTTCCGAAAATCTTCTGGTACCAGGAGCCGATTTCGAGGAGGTTACCTCCTCGCCTCTTCTGAACTCCGGGTTGAATACGGCTCGTTTCGCACGATTTTCTCTCAAACATGCAGGCGCGGGCTGGCGTCGAATGGGTTGCCTATCCATAAGGCGCCGATTGAACAATTCACTATTCCTCGCGTAAAAAGCGAATTTCTCCCAAACCAAAAACGGTATCGTGTCCAGGTGGACTCTAGTGCACCCCCAGACCAACCCCCGAGGGTGAAATCATCCAAAAATCGGCGAAAAAAAAAGGATGATCGACCGAGATTCGAACACGACAAAAGCGACCCGACAGCCTAGTTGGTTTGGGACGGGGGACGGGTATGCTAACCACTAGGCTGTCGGATCGCACACATTCTGGCGATGCGAATAGGAATCCCTATCTACCGGCCTGGACGGGCCCCGCGCGGCGCAGGAGAATTTTCTTTTCCGTGTCATTTTTTTAGGGCCCAAAAGATGCAATCGAGGAGGTAAGCTATTTAAAGCATCATACAACTCGAAGGAAAAAAGGTATTTTTCTTCTCTCCCAAGACCGTTGCTAAAAAAAATAAAAAAATAAAAAAAAAAGCAAAATGCCTGCGGCGCTCGGGTTCGAACCCGTGAGCCTCTGAGCAGGTGTCCGTTGCTCTAACCACTAGACCACAAACTTCTGCTGTCAGCGACACCGCAAGCACCACAGAGCTTCCGAAAATCTTCTGGTACCAGGAGCCGATTTCGAGGAGGTTACCTCCTCGCCTCTTCTGAACTCCGGGTTGAATACGGCTCGTTTCGCACGATTTTCTCTCAAACATGCAGGCGCGGGCTGGCGTCGAATGGGTTGCCTATCCATAAGGCGCCGATTGAACAATTCACTATTCCTCGCGTAAAAAGCTAATTTCTCCCAAACCAAAAACGGTATCGTGTCCAGGTGGACTCTAGTGCACCCCCAGACCAACCCCCGAGGGTGGAATCATCCGAAAATCGGCGAAAAAAAAGGATGACCGACCGAGATTCGAACACGACAAAAGCGTCCCGACAGCCTAGATGGTTTGGGACGGGGGACTGGGACGGTAACCAATAGGCTGTCGGTTCGCACACATTTTGGCGATGCGAATAGGAATCCCTCTCTACCGGCCTGGACTGGC
>JAHWGI010000298.1:0-98478 GCA_029379305.1 Frankliniella fusca
CCTGAAAGATAAAGATAGATCCGAAATGCAGTGGTTAAAAATCAAGTTATCAAAAATATATAATTAGAAAGCAATCACTCACCTTAGTCAGTTTTCCTTCTTTAGAAGTTTTACTTGAAATATCATTATCCTCTTCATCTTCATAGTCGTCATCTTGAGATATGATGGGAGCTGGAGGAGCCTCAGGGACATCATCTTCTTTTTCTGAAACGAAAAATGATGAAAATCAAAATCTGGAATGTGGTTTAATTGAAACTCGATGAGGTATAAGAACTTGCGCAACCCACCAATTTTTTTCAAATCTTCTTCATCAACCCCAAGAGCCTGAGCCCTTTGGTTTTTGTAGGCCAGCGCTTGCTCAAGTGCCTGAGGAAGTCTGAGGTCATCCTCTGGATTATCCTCTTGAATAAATGATGGAGGTGGCGGAGCCATTGGAGTATCATCATCTTCTACCCCCGGTGGAAGCAGGGACTGATTGAGATGAGATAAGGGAATGGTATTATATGACTACTTTTAAGTTGTGCAAACTGGACACAGGCTTACAGAACACATACCTCATAAGCATCATCTCCAGGTGGCAAAGTCATTCCCAATGACGGTGGTGGCGGTGCTGTCAATAATCCTGCATGCACAATAATGTACCTTAGAATTACATAGCAGCTATTACCAAAAACTAGAATGGAAAAGCAAATCAGAGGCATACCTGGAGGTGCCATCTCTGACATACCATACGGCCCTACTGTTCCTGGTGGCATCATCTGGTTAGAAAATATAATAAAAAGAATTACCGGTTGAAGTAGTTTTGTAGCTAAGGTCAGGATCTAAACAAGTTGCAGACTTACATGATCCACCATCATCAATCCCGGAATCTGACAGGAGAAAATTTAATACAGTGATTCAAGAAATTGTACAAAAGAAATCTTAATCATGAACCAAAAATTTTGAGAGAAAGTCAAAATTAAATTTAGTTTAATTATAAGGCGGGGAGTGAAAATGGATACATTCGAGCAGATTAACAGCGATAAAAGTCTGACTGTGAGACTAGAGACCACGACCCATCCAAGTAAAACGTGACACATACTAAGGAACACATTCACCACTCCCACTGAAAATAAATAAATGCTTGAAGGACGAAACAAACATTGGAGAAGAAACGACTAACCTCTCCACCGGGAGGCGGTGGCTCATCCATTTTGTCTTCGGTTTAACGCAGGGCAATTTCCAATGGAAAGAGGCACATGCAAACAAAAGTCACTTTCCTACAGCTTATTTTTGATGGTAATAAGAACGAGATGAGATTAACAAAATAATCCCAAACACAACAATCTTGCTTGTGCCTGCCGCTTGCCCAAGCGAAGCGGTCGCCGCTCAGCCTAACTTCGATCTCGATTCTATCGCCTGCTATCGCCTAATCGCCTTTCCTGACCAGTGCTGCCGAAGGGATCGAAGGTTTAGAAAACTACAGTACTGTCAAATATGTGAGGATTAACATAATTTATATTGGACTCGTTTCCATTCTTCAGTTATATTTGAAATCGATAGTCAAGGTACTGTTTTTTACTTCACAAAGAAACTCGTCAAGTTGATGATCAAGAAGGTGCTTTGTTCTCACGGAAAACTGCCCGGTTGGTCAGAATGGTAGCCACGCTTCTCAGCTGTCGGCTGCTCCCCTGCTCCTGCTCTGGGCTGCTAAGAGCTGACATGGAGCATCATGTGCCCTAATTTTCAGGATTTGGCTCCATTAATTCAGAGTTACGGACTGTCATCTCCTCAAAATCTCACAATACATGTCATTTTATCCTGACTGGTCCGTAGTATTCCTTTCAACTCTGCGGAAAAGGTCGAAGTAAGTTAATAGACAGTTTCAATTCGTTTGTAGGTTAATCGTAAGTCGAGCAGCAGACAGGCATCTAACTTGTCTTAAACCTGTAGTGCTCCTACCTATTCTTTTCTTCTGTATTTTTATCTTTATTTTCTTTTCTTTTATTTTCTTTCTCACAGCACTATCTTATTTTCAAATGACCGAAGCTCTTAAACCAATTTTTTGCTACCTAAGTAATTTTCAGATAATTTAATTTTGTTGAATAAATAAAATGTCTATCCTGTCCTCCAAAGACTTTGAGATGAAAATATGTGCATACAAATAATTTTTTTAATACACACAATTTTGTTTCTTTCTTTTCACAGGAATTAGAATGACTTCTCTTTTGTGTCCTGCACGCTTCACTGTGCTTACCCATCTTGTGAAATCCAAGTGTCGCCGTGTAGTTCATCAAATGTTTCATAAGTATGATGATGTCCAAAAGCATATTTTTTTTTCTTACCGTAACCTTTGTGGAAGAGAACATGTCCACTAAGTGCATCTTTTGTAAACTTAATACTGTATGGTTTTACTTGTTCTTTACCCCCTTTTGTTTGATAAATGACGTCAAGGTACAGAAAGAACAAGTATTAGTTCCGGTTTGGAGTAATTAAATATCTCACTTTCCTTTCGTTAAATATAGCATGTACATATGAGAAAAAATATTCTGAGCAATTTACACATCCACACTGACTAACAACACAAGCTGGTTTTATAAGTTCTTGCTTTAAAAAAATAAAAAAAAAAATTGCAGAAACAAATTATTGTGTGACAATGAGTCCTAATCACTTTGGTAATTAAAATTATTGACAAATCTGAACTTAAGAAGCAGCATTTTTGCTACTCATTGTAAGTTTTGCAACTTGTTTTTTCTTATGAATATGTTATTAAATTTGAAACTATTCAGATTACTAAATAATAACTTTGGATGATAATTTTTGTAAGTCCACCATTGACAGGGATAGTTAAGTAAAAGCGCGGTGCGGGCCATCAGGATCTGAGTTTTATTCATCTCACAATTTACACAACATGAGGAAGCTACGTCTAACTGCTCAGTAAAAAACATATCTTCACATATAATTGGAGTAAAGAACAAGTACCATTTGTAAATGAAATTATGTCGGTTAATTGGCACCTTGTTTGTTCTGTTTCAGGTATCTTCTGTACACCAATGTAGCAATATCAGTATCCCTGTCAGGTGTTGGAGATACATTGGAACAGCATTATGAAATCTTAAGCAACCAAAAGGAAGAATGGGAAAAATCAAGAACTGTAAGAATGTCAATATCGGGAATGACAGTTGGAGTTATCTGTCATAACTGGTACAAATTTTTGGACTCTAAATTCCCAGGAAGAACCATCAAAATAGTTGCGCAAAAGGTGATGATTGACCAAATCATATGTTCACCTTTGTGTATTGCAACTTTTTTTATTACTTTGGGAATTTTAGAAAAAGCTACATGGGCAGAAACTAAAAAGGAAATAAAAGACAAAGCATGGAGGCTGTATGCTGCTGAGTGGGTTGTGTGGCCTCCTGCTCAGGTACTCAACTTCTATATTCTACCTTTGAGATACAGAGTGTTATATGATAACACAATTTCTCTAGGCTATGATGTTTATACCTCATATGTGAAACATGACAATGAGTCGGAATCTGATTCTGACAAGGTGTTAAAGGCTAAGCTTGAAGAACAGGAGGAGGATGACGAACAAGGAAGGGAAGCAGGCAAGACATGACTAGCATACTTCAGTAATTGAAACAAGAGTGACACGAACTGTGATACATGGCTATGATTAACTTAAGAATAACAAAGCTCTCAAATGTACTGTCTTCCATTTGTGCCTAGGTAGTTCTATGATAGACATAAAGGAAACATATGTGTAGATGGTTTTCAGAATGTGTGCAAATTCCAAGCAACTAGTAATGTCACGAATTTTAATTTTATATTCTAGCAAATAATACTCTCTTAAGCCCTGTGAGAAAGCGTAAACAAAGGTTTGTGTGAAAGCAGGTAGAAATCTCATGCCTTTAACGGGTACATGTCTTAGAATTATGTGTTAGACTAAGTGTCAAGGCTCAAAGCAAACCTATCTTAACAATCTAAACTACAGCCCAATCCATATAAATAACATAACCATTTTAAGCGGCAAATGTTTCATGAGGTCTGTATCCCATGAAATATGCTTTCTTTGTGCTCACAGGGCCCAATGGTGTAAGCAGAAATAAATAAAAAGTGGGAATGTTATAACGAGATTAGACTGTAGACAGTGATGTGGTAAGGTTTGCATGCTGGAAAAGTATGTAAATTGAATATGTCTAGCTTGGTCAGAATTGCGTTCACAATGTTATTACCAATGTAGTGAATGTAGTAAATCTTGGGCAGCAAACCTGCTCATATGTTGAAATTCTATTTTTGACAAATGTATCTATCTTTCAAGATTTTTTTTTCAAATCTCATTGGAAATAAAGAGGACATAAAAAGCTTGCTGAATATTTAACTCCCATGCATTAAGTGTAAATGTAAGATCTGCTAAATTATGACAATGCATTGAGAAAAATATAAATTTTTAATGCATCAACACACAAACACGTTGCTCCACAAAATCTATACACAAAAATCTGTATCAAGCTGTTCCTTTGGGCTCTTCAAACCAATCACTTGATGAAGTGTTGACAGTAGGATGCAGAGAGGGGTCATCAAATACCAGAGCTCTCCGTTGCACAGTGGTTGATTCCTGAGCTGTAAGCAATTTTGTTAAGGAAAACTGTAAAAGACAGAGTACAATATTGTAAATATTTAGAGTTTTCATTTAAAAGAGAAAATAGTGAAATAAAGGATATTTATGAAGCATTTTGAAGAGTCCTGTGCCAATAGACATGGGAATTCCCATGATTATTGCTTCACTGACACCCGTAATGGCATCCTTTTGGCCATAATATGCTGCATCAAATAGATGATCAGCTGTCTTCTCAAACTGAGAAAAAAAAAAGTTACATAGCCATTACTCAACTGTAGTAGGTATACCAGAGACTCTGCACTACGAGTGAAGTACTTACAGATGCCAGATTAAGAACGGATTCTTTCATTTTAGCCAAACCATGTCGAGTAATACCAAGAACCTCTCCTCTGCTGGTCATCAGATCAGCAACAAGCATTGGATGTCTGTGATCTATACTCATACCATGATTTTCCATGACCAATTTAATTTCAGACATTATTGTAGACCTGACAGACAGATATTAAGTAAGAAAGAGTAGCAGGCCGTCAGTTACAGAATAAAAAGAAAAATAATGTTCATTTTACCTTGCTGCTTCAATACCAAGAGTAGTGAAAACTTCATAAGTGTTATTTGATGTAGTTTTTGTACCTTTCACACCTGGAGTGGCCATTACTTCACGTAAATTATCTCCTTCAACAAAGAGTTTGTAAACTGTCTTTCCACCAGAGTCATCATTGTGAATAACAGCTCTAGCAACAGTAGGCAAACCCTTGAAGAAATATAAAAATTTTGATTTCAATCGTTATTGTAATACAAAACAACAAAATATAGTTCAGGAGGCAACATACCATAATGACAACTTTCGGTAGAGCTTCATGAAGGGCTTGCATTGCACCATTTAATGTTGTTTTGCTAGCATTTGGATGGACAGTTATTAAAGTAGGTGACTCTGCAGAAACTTTTTTAGGTTTGGTCTTGAACCTTGATGTCATTATGCTAGAAACAGGAGAAAGCAGATTAATAATAACTGATCCCACTTTCAAATTAAAAGGATGATAGGAAACAAACCTGTAACAGATGGATTCAGCATTTACTTCCAGTTTCAGGAGTCTTATTCTTTCAATATCCAGTTTTATTAGAATAAAACATTCATCAGGTAAATAGCATTCCTCAATAAAAGCAGAAACCTAAAACATATTATATATTTGGCTTAGACTGATAGCAAAATTATATATACCAATATGAAAAAAGTGCTACAGCACAGAATTAAAAGGATTTAACACCTCTCCTAAAGTAGTTTTTTCAATCCTCCCTTTAACTCTCCGAGCAAATTCAGGGTCGTCATCAATTTCTAAGTGGGCAGTAATTATTGGGGTGCTAATGTTTTTACTTGCATTAATAATTTCTTTTATTCTGAAAGACACAAAGAAAAATAAGACTAGCACACAAAGAACAGAGGGCAAATACCAGCAAAATGAAAATGAATGTTATTTTACTATTTCATACCTTGGCACACCTTGAGTGATATTCATAGAAGCAACACCAGCAAAGTGGAATGTTTTTAATGTCATTTGTGTACCAGGCTCACCAATACTTTGAGCTGCTAAGGCACCAACAGCAGTGCCTTTGAAAACAATACAAATATATTCTTCAGAACCGTTCTTGATTTCAAATCTGACAAAATAACTCATGAAAATGTTTTACCTGGTTCTATTTTCGCTTTCATGTACTTTTCACGACAAGTGTGAAAAAATTCTACCAATTGACTTATTGTAACCCTTTCTGGTTCTAATAAGACTGGAGGAAAGCTGCCATTACTTTCATCAGAAATACCATACTTATGCCTGAGTCTTGCTATTCTTCTAGCCACATTTTCAGAGAACTCCCTGTGAGATCAAACAGTAAATATTATTCCACACTCATCAATATCCTTTACTAAAACTTTCATTCCCATACCCCATACCTTAACTGATCCTTAAACTCCTTACTGCACTGATCAAATTCTTCTGATTTCAAGATTTCTTGACTGGCCTGCAAAATACTTGGAGCATCCATCGCCTCTTCATCTCTGTGGGGACACTTTGAGCAAACATGATCCAAAACTCGAGAAAAGTCAACAGGACAATCTTTACCTGAAAAGAAGAAACCCATGCCAATATTAAGACCAGTTAAGGAAAAGCTTGTTGGGGCTCAAGTCGCCTTGAGCTTATTGAGGCTTGAGTGAGCCTGGTAGGGGAACTTTGAAAAATAATTGTACAGCCCCCAAAAATTAATTTTATACATCAAAATGCAATCAAGAAGAAAAATCAAGAAAAATGTAAAATAATCAAGAAAAAAATTTAAAAACACCAAAGTAAAATTGAGAAACTTCAGGAAGGGGTAAAAGATCAAAATTTATCAAAAAGTGACAGAAATTTTCATTGAAAAATCAAAAGGAAGAACAAAAGAAAAGGAAAATAAAGAAAAAAAAGAAGAAAAAAAGAAAGAAATCATTGCACACATTTTGAATAGCTCTCCCCCTCGGGAGAGCTCCCATGCCGTCCCAGAAGTTTTCCCACACAGAGAATGCGGTATTTTTCAAATTTGTTCTTGTCACCTCACCGTAAGGTGCAAGAGAGAGACTACTTTACTCTTTGGATGGGAAGACAAGAGATCGCTCGAGCCAAACTGTGCTCAAGACAACCAAGACCAAACAAGCTTTTACTTAACTTGATATAGCAATGGAAACCTCAAACAATGAATGTTGATGATAAAAAGAAACATACCCTCCATATATGTTGGATCAAGACCATCACCCCCAAAACAAAACTGAACTATGTCACCAGTGGAATTGCGGACTGTCATATCATACTGGAGACACAAATCTTCAAGAGACTGTCAACAATGTATTTAAAAAACACAGAAATAATTAAAATGTTGGCAAGATGCAAAATAAATACATATGCAATATCTACAATAAGAGAACCAGACTAACTTTGACTAGACGTCTCTGCATGTATCCTGTTTCTGCTGTTTTGACTGCTGTATCAACAAGACCTTCTCTTCCACCCATTGTGTGGAAGAAAAACTCAGTAGGGGTCAGCCCTGAGTAGAAACTATTTTCAACAAATCCTTTTGCAGCAGGTGTTTTTGCTAGTTACAAACATGATTGGATTAGGTTTTGAAGTCTAAAGCAATAAATCCATAAATATCAATAAGTGTTGAGGGTAATGTCAGGAAAACAGTTAATGTGCTACATTACACGGATGATATCGACAATAACTGTGGGTCTTGGTTATAATGTCATGACACCAGGCATTTACCAACCAGTTTAACATTACCCATCACACATTGGGTGATGTCAAATGGAATTTTTGGACACTGAATGAAGGCACGTTGGGTGATATCAAGCGATTTGAAGAATTCTAGTCTAGTTTTAATCATTTTCATTTTTGTTTGTACAATTGGATCCTCCATGACACTTTCGGATGCAAATTTTTGATTTTCTACCGGAACATTTTGAAGTTCTTGTCCCCCAACAGAGAAGCGGCTGGTACAAGGCTATGCAGCCGCTTCTCTATTGAACAAAAGTCTTCCAGCTTTGAGAGATGCTCAAGGAAAAACTGATTTCACAAGACATTACCCGAAGCATTCGACATTACCCAATGTGCCCTGGGTAATGATAACATTAAGCAGGTAATGTTTGGGGCAGCAATGCCATGCGGCAGTGTATATTAATATTACCCAAGACTCCCAGGTAGTGTGAACATTAACCAGCTTCCGACATATACACATAATTACGACATTTCATTTCCCTAAATTTAAATTTACATACAATGCCTGTGAAAATGAGGAAGCGCCCTGTCCTCAAAGCCATTTGGGACTCTGTGTCCACTAATAGCCTGCTGGCCTACACAAGCTATCATTTGTGAGATATTGATGAAGGAACCTGTTGCAGGAGCATTTGATTATGATTATGAAAATTATTACATTAAAATCATGATTGATTTATGCACTTGTCATGCATCCACTTCCATTACTAGGGTATTACAAGAGCCTGATTTACCTTTTGAGCCACTCAGTGCCATAACAAGTGGGCTGTTGCTTCGAGGTAATTCTTGAAGACATGCTTTACCAGCATGATCTCGAATTACAGACAACTCTTTAAGAATGACAGCCTCTAAAGTTTCTTCCTCAGAACAACCAGGCTGGCATTGCAAACGTCCTTCTGACATCTGATTAATATACTGCTGGCATTTGGAATACCTTTGGAAGACATGAAGTTGGTTTCACTCGAGTTCGATAGTGCATCATGTACATAAACATAAAAATCAAGGTACAGACCCTGCATTGAGAAGGTTTGCCTTGGCTCTCAAGAGACCTTGCCCTGGTGTAACATCTCCTATACCAATGGAGAAGCCTCGATTCATTAAGTAAGCACTTGCCATGCGAGCTAGTCGCCACATAGCTAAAGCAGCAACATCTTCGCCAAAGTCTCGCAGCAGGACATAAAAAATATTATTCTTGGCTCCTGACCCAAGAGTTGACTTATCCATGGATCCAGCCAGGAGTTCTGAGTTACGAATATTAACAACTACAGATGGAAAAACAAAACAGATAATTCATTCTCTCTGAAGAAAGCTGAGGAGGGAAAAAAAAGGTAACTGACTCACAAGAATCATTGATACACAGCTCTTCGTTGCTAGTGTAAGCTCTACCCTTTGTACGGAGATTTGCTTTGATTGGACACAACTTGTTTGGCCTAAGGAGGAGACTGAATATCTGTTTACCAGTCCAAAGAACTGCTGGTTTTAAAATAGCTGGTCTGGGCATTTCAATACTCATATTTGCATCATCCCCTGCGAGAAGACATGCAGCAAGCTGAGTTGCTTGCCCACGGTCCAAAAATTCATCTTTTTGAGTAAGAAGGTAGCCGCCAGTAATAAAGTCTTGAGTAGCTGCAATCAACAGTTCACCGTTCCTAGGAGTAACCAAATTTGATTTATTTCCCATAAGAATAAGAGCTTCGGCTTTAGCTTCCTCAGTTTGGGGGAGGTGAAGATTCATCTCATCTCCATCAAAGTCAGCATTGTATGGAGTACAAACACATTCATTGAATCTAATGACAAAATAATGAAATAAGTAATAATATTACAGATCTTGTGTTAACTTTTGTAGTTGGAAAAAAGACTGCAACTCTCTGAATTTTCAGAATTCTCACCTGAAAGTACGGTGCTCCAGAACTTTTGCTCTATGAGCCATGATACTAAGTTTGTGTAAACTAGGTTGCCTATTGAATAGTACGACATCGCCATCCATCAAATGCCTTTCGACTATGTCACCCAGCTTTAGTTCTTGGGCTATTTTGGCTCGATTGCCGTATCTTAGAAATTTTTTAAAGGAAGAACCACTTTGCTCAACAAAGTTGGCACCAGGATGAACATTCGGGCCATTGGTCACAAGCTTCCTCATCAGTTCTAAGTTGTTTGAATTAACTCTTTCAGGAAAAGTTAAAATTTTTGCCACCAAAACAGGTACTCCTACTTGTTCAATTCTCAAATTTGGATCTGGAGATATTACAGTTCTACTAGAGAAGTCAACTCTCTTTCCTGACAAGTTTCCTCTAAAACGTCCTTGTTTACCCTTCAGGCGTTGCACCAAGCCTCTGCTGGACTTTTTGGGCTAATGGAGAAAAAAAAAAAGAGAAGGCATCAATAAAAGTTTGAAATAAAAAATTGTCAAAAACATTTTTTGCTTGTTTGGTATGCAGAACACAACCTGTAAATTTAAGGGGATACCAGAAGTCTCACTGTTGATGTACAGTGCACACAAAAACTGCAGAAATTCCCAAGCATCATGAATCTGCTGTACAGTGGCACCTTGCTTTTTTTCTCTAGTTTCTATTACATCATTCATGAAGACTATTTCCGACAGCTTCATTGTTAAGTCATCTTCATTCCTGTCCCACAAAACTACACATTGAAATAAAAAAAATAGAAGACACACAACTCCGAAATTTGAAGATGCTGATTTTAACACTTACGTTCCAGCTTTCAGGTCAGAGACAACAGATGGTCTAATACTCAATGGAGGAACTGGTATTCGAGTCAAGATCAAATCTTGAGGTCTGCCACATTGAGAGTTCATAACAAGGAATGGAATATCTTGTTCTGGAATTTGTTCTAAGAGATTGAGCACTTCAAGTGGGTTTAAGATGTGAATTAGAGCATTTGATAGGACAGATTCCATTTCCTTATTTCCTTCAACAGCCTCCACATACTCAGCTAGAATAATGCAGGAAAAAGGTTTTGAGCAGTGAAAATGTTAAAAGGAAAAGACTTCCACTACACTACAGCATCTCAGTAACGAAAAACAAAGAAGAGAGTTAATCTACTGACCAAGTTTATCTGTAACTACAGGATCCGATTTCTTTTTGTTGCGATACTTGTCATGCATAATTTTTAACAAACCACATTTTTTCACAACACCATTTAAAGCACGACAATAAGGGCAGACAGATACTTTCTTGGTTTTGTCCAGTATTTGTTTGCGCAGAGCTTTCTTAGTAAGGTATGGTAGGTCAGGGTTAAGAATACGAGATCGAAATTGAACCTTTTCTTTCTCACTAAGCAACACTCTAGAACAAGTCTGTAAGAATATAACAAATAACGGTGATTGGAGCAAACCAAATTCTATGTGATTTTAAAAGAACTTACTTTGCAGATGGATTGTAAGACTGTGATGACAGATCTGAAGTAACCAACATGGAACACCGGTAACTTTAAGTTGATGTATCCAAAATGGCCAATGCAATCACTGAGGCCTTTGCCACATGTGGCACATGTAGCATCCTTTTGGTTGGTACCCTAAAGAAAAATGCAAGAATATATAGATGCATACATATAAAAATGTATATATTCTTAAAAATTGTGATACTTTTGTATCTATAATAAAGGAGGAAGAAGACTTGTGTTGATGTGATTCCTCACCATGTGTCGATCAAGAACACCATATGCATGCGGTCTTCTTTGGGCTCCCCCTTGGTCATCATATAGATCCTTGACAACAACATGCAAATGAGCTTGTTGCTGCATTCGCTGTTGGCTATCAACACCAAATGATACATGGGATCTGGCAAAGAAACAAAAATGGTGAATTATAGTGATGATGGAAAGCAATTTCACAAACATAAAGGGTGCAATTCTTTGTGAAATAAGATGTCATCTCATTATCCTTCTTGACCATTTGAGAAAGTTGTGAACTTACAACCTGGACACAACACAAGGTAATCTGATCCTAAATGAAGTTCTTACATTTTTCGAGCTACATCGGTCTCCCTGTACTGCTCCTTGACCATTTTGAAGAACAGGAAGGTCGTTCTCAGTGGACAGTCATAGGGGCATTTGACACATTGAATTACAAATTACAAATCATCTCTTTTCATTCAGCCACAAAGGTTCCTCGCCGGACGGCTCCCGTCGTCCGTCGCACTCCTGCGCACTCCACAACACACTCCACTTAAGTTTCTGACTATTCGCAGTCAAAATGGTGAGCTGCGCGTGCGCATACTATGTCCTCACATGTGGATCGCTATCTCTAGCAGTGAGGCTATTTTGGTACGCTATGAGAAATTCCGCCTCCTAGTACGCCTGGCCAGGCAGGCCACCGTCTCCACACAGCTGCCATGCGGGTTGGCCTACCCATCGTGTGCAAGGCGCTCCCAGAAAGAAGTTCCAGGAGTTCGATGACGCTCGCCTCACCCATATCTGAACTAATTCAACCGCTAGTACCAAAATTGAGTGCTCAATTTGTGTGATCGAAAGTCACTGAATTTAGAATATGTGTCCATTTATTAACCCCTTAAATTTGTCGCTGAGCGAAGCGAAGCTTACTCCTGCAGGGGATCGGAAGTGTACTTGGTCGTGAGTCTGTCCGTTAGTCTGTCGTAGCCGGTTTTCCTCTTAAAGTACAGAAGTAATCGTAAAAAGCGGTAAAGGTGTCCCCACAATGAACTCATCGGGAGGTGACGGTACGAAATTTTGGGTACCAGGAATTTAATTCCTGCTTCCCCATGAGCTTGAGCTCTCCGGGTAGGACACCACCTATACTCGAGTGCTTGGCGGGTTGGCCTATCCGGTTTGTCGCAGGCGCTCCGCCTCGGTAACGGCCATTGTGGGGGCGCCATAAGTGAGTCTGGGGTCCCATGAGACACTTTTTGTTTTTCGGGCCTGTGGGTCACAATTGATGAGATATTTGAATTTTCATGGTCGGGATTGAAACTATGGTTTATTGTCTTTCAAATGACACCCAAGTCATATTTTTAGTAAAACCCGTTTCTGTACAGGAATCGATCTACGAAAACCTTGCAAAGTCACATGGGACCCCGGGCCCGGGGTCCCATGAAACACCCTCGGGGACCCATGAGACACTTGTTATTTTTATTGTGAAAGAGGTAAAAGGATAGGAAAAAAATGTTTTTCAGTTATTTACATGCTTTAATTAAACAAAATAATAATTTCCAAATATTATTGGACGTTTCACATAACAAAAATACTTCTCTTTGGTGAAATAGTACGCAAACTAGTGATATTGCAAGAAGATACATAGATATCTTGTAATCACAAAAATAGAACACAATGTTCTATAAGCAATGTCATTGTTTCTAGTGTTCAAAAGCATGTAGAGGCAGTAGCATTGCCATTCGTGGGCCTTAGTAACTTCAAAGGGCATTATAAAATGAAAACAACAAAAATTGGGGTGTCTCATGGGACCCCAGCTGCAAAAGTCTCATGGGTCCCCAAGCATTAAATTTACTTTACCTAAACTTGTATACACGTTAATATTTTACAAGTGTTGGACCGAGAATTTGTTCACCTGGCGACCCTCTAAAAAATGCGTTTTATGAGGTGTTGATCACTTCTGAATAGTCGCCTGAGACAAAAATTTTTAGTCCCCAACACTTGTAAACACAAATTTTTACAAGTGTTGGACCGAAAATTTGTTCACCTGGCGACCCTCTAAAAATGCGTTTTATGCGAGGGGTCCATCACTCGGTTCTGGAGCGTACACACGATTACCTATTACCAGTGATTACCAACAGTTTTCGGTAACATTTTCTCAAATACTTATAAATTTGTGTAATTTTTTGCACATTTTAATGAGGGAAAGCCCTAAACAGCATGAAATATTACGTAAAGAGGCATTTTTGGGATAAGATTACCAGCAATTATCGGACAAAGTGTACACAAGATTACCAGAGTGGTGGACACCTTGGTTTTATGAGGTGCTGATCACTTCTAGATAGTCGTCTGAGACCAAAATTTCTAGTCCCTAAGAGACTTTGCCGAAATTTTTTAAGTCGAGGGAGCCCCGGGGGCATCATAAACCAATGCGGACGGGTAGGATAATTTACTTTGGTCCTTTTCCTACCGTTTGGCGTCGAGAACGGTCAATTCTAAGTTTGTGGGCATAGAAACCCCACGGTTTGGGCATTTCTTTGAAAATGGTCAAAGTTGGTGGATACCGTTTCTGTGATTCACCCAATCGTAAAACCCGTGCCAGATTCGGATTCAGCGCGACATTTTACGTCAGGAACATTTGTCCTTTTCACCAGATTCCGCCAGGATCAAAAGTTATCGTGATTTTTTTATTTCACCTATGTTGTGAGACTCGATTTTTCCGTAATTTATTGTGTCTAGTAGGGTTGTCCGATCGGGCTAAATTTTGGATATGTTTCTTAGGACTATGATAGGAACCCATAAAAAAAAAATGAGCAAAATCTGAGGTGGTCGATGTTGCCTCATGCTTTTCTTAAATGATTCTGCTCAATGGCAAATGTAAAACTGGCACTCACTTTTGTATGATTATGGTGGGTGCATTTAGTGCTCGTCCAGGATGTGTTGTTGACAGCTGGACCGCTGGTCAACATTTTTTGGGACTTCTGTTTTGCGGAAAAAATTCGTGATGTGATTCTCACAAATAGTTCTGACTTAAGTTCTTTCTCATTCTGTGGCTAGTTTTAAAACCAAGGGGGCCGTTTAACGCGTTAGCGTTAGAATTTTTATTTCTTGACGATGGCCCCTTATGGCCGCAGCCGATCCTGCCCAAGCGATTCGTACAAAATTTCAATGAAAAATACTAACAAAAAATTAGATTTTTTAAAAACTAGGTCTGATGTCAAGCTGTCTACACGTTTTTGTGTAAAATTAATTTGCATCCAGGGGCGTCGACCTCGCAATTTTTCAGGGGGGTGGGGGGGGGCAAAACGAGGGGTGTTATGAAAGTAGACTATCTACAAGGGGCCACTGTCGCTTCCGAAATTTTTTGTAATTTGTGCTTTCTAAGTTTTAAGCATAACATTGAGTAAATTCAATTCTTTAATGGAATTTTTCGAAAAATTAGAAAGATAAAGAGCGTTTTCAACGAACTTCGAAAATAACACAATACCCAACCATATCTGTAACGTTCCGTGCGTGTCGGGAGCGAAGCGAGCGAAAGAAAATGAGTTTTTGTGTTAATTTAAATGCAGTTTTTCGAGAATACTTTAAGGAATTAGTCGGAATTTGCAGAGTCATTTTGACTTCAAATATTCCCAGAGTACATACATCATCATGTTACTCGTCATATGTGCTTACATCTAGGCGGACAAAAATAATCGGATGTCGCGAGCGAAGCGAGCGAGAAGCCAGAGCTGAACTTTCGTTCTTTTCTAGCTTAGGGTCAATTTTAGATGAGTTTTAACGTTAAACGTAGCGGTTTCTTATCTTTTATTTTGACTCTTGTTGCTGCCCCCCCTGCCCAAAACTGGGGGGGGGGCATTCCCCCCCCTGCCCCCCCCTGCCCCGGTGTCGACGCCCCTGTTTGCATCCTCTGTTTCCATTGTTATTACGAGCCGAGCACCCTGTGCCGAGCCGGGTCGCTATTGTTGGAGAGGCTGGCCGCCTCGGCGCGCAGAGGAGGACCGTGGCTGGGGATGACCGGTCGATTCAACTCATGCACAGTAGTTCAAATACAAACCTGTTTGAGGAAAAATGTCACGTGAGCGTTCGAATGTTCAGTGCACTAGAAATCCAAGTGTACGAAAATGTCGCCGAGGGGGAAATCACTCGTGTAATAGTCGGTCGAGGGGTCTGTAATAGCTCTGTAAGTGCCCTGTAATATGTAATATTGGTGTAATGCCTGTAATAGCTCTGTAATGCCTGTAATTGCTCTGTAATACCTGTAATAGGCGTGTAATAGGTGTGTAATAGGTGTGTAATAGGTGTGTAATAGGTGTGTATTAGGTGTAATGTGTGGAAAGGAAAAAAATGGTACCGAGGCTGGGAGCTATTTCTAAGGTCGTTTTAGCTTTGTAATAGTGTTGTGATAGTCGTGTAATAGCTGTAATTCCCGTGTAATTGTGTAATAGATGCGTAATTGATGTAATGATTGTAATTGATGTAATTGCCGTAATTGCACTGTAATGATACTGTAATAGCCGCAATAGCGATGTAATACCTGTAATTTGCGTCTAATGTAATGAATGGAATTGCTGTAATTGCCGTAATTGTACTGTAATGGTACTGTAATAGCTGCAATAGCGATGTAATACCTGTAATTTGCGTAGTAGGTGTAATTGATCTGTAATAGTTGTAATACATTCAAAATGTAATAGTCGGTCGACCATTTTCATGGGTGATTTCCCCCTTAATTGAATGTCGCACACTTGGAAGTGGGCGAATATCGTTCGCACACTTGGAAGTGTCTGAATGGATATTCGCTCACTTGGAAGTGCACGAATGGGTATTCTCTCACTTGGAAGTGTGCGAACAGATATTCACACACTTGGAAGTGTACGGATAGATATTCGTACACCTGTGATAAGCAAGGTGAGATACCCGTTTCGCACACTTGGAAGTGTACGAATATCCATTCGCACACTTCCAAGTGAGCGAATAACCATTCGTACATTTCCAAGTGAGCGAATATCAATTCACACACTTCCAAGTGTACGACATTCGTACACTTAGATTTCCAGTGTGCCTAATGAGCCTACAGTTCCAAAATCAAGCTGATCGGACATGTCGTTACTGAAAAGCTAATTTCTAGTTCGTTTGACCCACAAGGCATGCTTTGAGTGTTTCAAATACAGCAGTGAATTAAACTAATGACTCTGATCACACACTCAGGGTTAACATATTCAGTTTCTGAACCAAAAATGTAGCAACTTTGTAGCTCAATATCTACATAGACAGACCACGAAAGTATCTTATAAAACCAAAACCAAAACATTCATAATTTCCAAAAATCGTATTTTTTTTTGTTACTGTAAATTTTGTTTGCATTCCGGTTTTTATATGCTGACCTCTTGCGGTAGCGATGTTGATAACTGGCCCACCGGTTGACATTTAGTCTGGCAAATGTGAGGCAGATTAAATTCACCGTTTAGTTTTTAGAGAGCGTTATTGTGACTGAATATTATTTAAGTCTTTCTCATTCTCAAGTAAGTGTTAAAGCCTAGGAGGCCGTTTAACGCGTTAGCGTTAGAATTTTTCACTATTAGCGTTACCGGAACAATTATTTTGCCATTTTGTTCTGTTCCTGGCCTGTCTACCTGATCTTCGTTACGGCCAACTCCTCCAGAGATAGAAACTTGCAAACTAAATCCATCCAGGTCCTGTGAAATAACCAAGCATGGCTTCTCTACCCGATGCCGAGAGGCTATGTGAAGCGAATGGAAAAGGGTCTCTGGTGATCGCGAGTATAGCCGATGCAACTCGCGTAGCCCCAACCCCAACCCTTGAACTTGCCCAACGCGCGGAGCATCGTCAGAGCGCGCCATTTTCAAAGAATGAGCGTCTAACAGCGAAATATTGTGCTAGGGGTTGGCTGGGGGTTTTTTACATTGCGGAATTGATGATCGACAGCTCCCATCTCAATCTCCGGCTCTAATCTCACGGCCTCCCCCCACCCCCTCAAAGCTTTTTCCTCCTTCCCCTCCCCTCCTCCCTTTCACCCTCTCTCCCTTCTCCAAGCCTTCAGGCGTGTAAAGGAGCCGCGAAAACTTAGTCAGTAAGGTCAAATAATAAAAGTTTCCGTCCACCTTCCACCTTTCATGCTCTGGGTGCCTGGGAGCCATCCCAGCTCCGGCACCGACTCGCGCGCCCGGGTCTGGCTGGCCGCGTAAGCACCCCATCATCACATGCAATATAATAAACGGGGGAAGGGAGAGTATCTGTAACTTTCGTTGAGAGAAATTAAGAAAAGTTTGCGTGGAGTTCGGTAAGAGAGCGCACTGCTCACAGCCGGCAAAATCAGGAGAGTGTGCGAGTGCGAAGGAAGCAGTCACTAAAATGGCGTTCACTAATAATAACGGACGAGGGAGAGGGGAAAGAAGACAAGATTGATTTAACTATCTTTTCATCTGAGCTCCCGTCTTGCCGCTACTATTACACGGAGAAGAATGCGCGGCTGAGGTTCTGCGGCCTTGGAAAGCTCATGGCGAGAATACAAGGCCGTTAAGGTGGACGGGCTACGTGGGTTTAAGTAATCACGTTATTGCGGCGAGGCGCGAGACGAGCTGCTGTGAGAAACAGTATTTGCGGGAAACGGCAGAGCCGGCGGGTGGGTGGGAGGGTGAGGGGCTGGTCTGGGATCGGGGTCGGCTAAGCCTCCTCGGGTCGACACATCCGCGACGTCGATAACTAATGCAGGTCCATTTGCCTCGCCCCCGGCGGGTCCCGGCGCGCCCCCTCAGAGTAGGGCAGGGCTGTGGCGCTGCGGCAGGCGCAGCGGAGCGGCACGGGGTCCCGGCTAAACCCGTGTTTTCGTAAAGGATCCGGCCGGGGCGGGAAGTGCCGAAAAGCGACGCGCGGAATTCGGCCGCGAGGAGCTCCATGCTCCATCGCCACCTGCCGCGCCGTCTGATTCAGGCGCGTATTGCGGGGATCGCCCCCTCCCCCAATGTGGCCTCTAGACAGCCACCTGCAAGTTAAGCAAATTGTGCTACAAAACCCCTGTATGTAGGCAACCTGAAGGGCACCGCCCCCCCTGTCGGTCGGACCTTAATAAGCCCCTGGTCTGATTCCGGAAAACGGTTAGTAGTGTCCTCTCTTTTGCTCCGTATATGGCGCGCGGTCGGTGCGAGCGTGCCCGTCCCCTTCGGAGAATATTTTGACGAATCCTTTGAAGGTGGCGACTGTCCGCTCGGCGAGGCCATTGCTCTGAGGAAAATATGGAGCCATGTTCTAGTTCGAACGTATCACTCTCACCTGTCGTTTTCGGACGCATACGAGCCTCTGCGCTCGCTTGTTTCCCTGCTCTATACATCACCTCCTGCTTGGTGTTTTGAGGTAATAATGCTAGGCCGTTCACTGTGAAAAGTTTACGAAGCAATGCTTCGTAACCTACAAAGAAAACGCGCCCTCTGTAATTACAAAGAAAATGCTTTGTAATTACGAAGCATGGCAGGCAATTCTTTGTAATTACGAAGCATTTTCTTTGTAATTACGAAGAAATTTCGCTTTGTAATACAATGGCCCCGTTTTCTTCGTATTACAAAGCACTGCTTCGTAGACTTTTAACAGTGTTCTGACCAGGCGTTTTCAGCCGCACCCGCTCCCCGCTCATTTCTGATTCAATTCCAGGAGCAGCCAGGAGCAGAGGTGACATTCGCGAGCAGGTGGGGGAGTGGCAAGAGGCGAGAGACAGCGCGTGCACGCGAGGAATGCCGGTCCACACTTGGTGGGCCGCGGGGGGGGGGGGGGGGTTGATGCAGTGGTCTCATAGCTTCTGGAGGGAGGAGCGGAGTGGGTGTGTAGCTTTGGAATGGGGCGTGAAGTAGGCTATGGGAGGGAGGAATGGAAAATTGATGGTAGAGCTGCTGGCCCGGGGATCGGGTGGGGCCCGCGGGAGGATAAAGGGGAGGGGGGAGGCAGAGCTGGAAAGAAGACGGGAAAGAGGGGGCAGAGAGAGGCTCCGTTCGCGACGATGCATGTTTCCCCCACCGCGCGATTCTCAGAGAGGGAAATCAACTTCTCCACCTCATCCAACCCCCCTCTCAGCCCCTCTCGTTTATAGCGCCTCCCCCCCTCCCCCCTGCTCTGCTCCCGCATGGCCGCAGCTCGCAGAAAAATAACAAACTCGAGTTTGTTCGTGGTAATTTTCCTCATTATGCAGCCGACTTGTCTCCGTCTGCTATACATCAAGATGGAAAGGGGGGCTCTAGGAAGAGTGTTCTCGCTGCCCCCTCCCCTCCCCCCAACGCCCTTTTTTCCTGACTCTTTTTTATGTAGGGAAAGAGATGCGACTTCGCCCGCGAGCGAGGAGCTTCTATACGGCGGCCCCGGTGAGACCAATCACCAGCGCGAGGCGTTGCGAAACAACTGTCGGAGAGAAAAAGCGAACTCGTTTCCCTTGTGTCCGCTGCATCTGTCTCTTTTCCCTCTTCCTTCATCTGCAGTCCACTCCACTCTGTTAAAAATGTAGTTGTAAAATTACAACAAATGTGTTGTTGTTTGATAGCAACACATGTTGTTTCAAAGCAAACATGCTGTCAATAACCAATATTTACAAAAAATCCTCAAAAAGTGTTATTTTTCAGACAGTTGATATTGTTCTTGATTTCGAAAAAAAAATGCTGTGATATTACAAATTGGATTTTATTGAAACAAACAGAGTTGCTATCAAAAAATAGCACGGAACAGTCTCTCAAACAATGGTTGATGCTGTGACCATACGGTAAAATGAAACGATTTTGGTGAGGTCGCCAAAAAACTATTCTTCTGTTTTGAAACAAGGTTCTCATAATGCAAAATGTCATCAGGTGTCAAATATGTTTAACAGTGCACTCGCTTACCACTGAAGCAAAATCTCGCTAGTGTCAATTTTTTAAAAGAAAAAGATAAGTCTTTCCCTCCCTCAAACGGCCATCGTCTTGGCTGGGAGCAATTTGAGCGCCACACAAGGTTAAGTTTAAGCAGCTACAGGCACCATTTGGGAGATATGGGAGAATCTTGTAGTTAGTGAACACTCTTAACTTCTTACAAAGAAAATTCCTTGTATTACAAAGAATTCTGTGCAACCGTAATACAAAGCCACTACAAAGCAAAATTTTCTTTGTAATACAAAGAAAATTCCTTGTAGTACAAAGGAAAACTCTTTGTAATACAAGGATTTTTCTTGTATATTACGGTTGCACAGAATTCTTTGTATTCTACGAAAAATTTCTTTGTAGAAAGTTTAGAGTGAAAGTCGAGATAACGTGGAATGTAGGGATTATTTTGCGTCGCTTCGGGTCGCCACGGTAGCTTCGAGGTCCAAAGAATACATTTTGACCGTGCATTCGATATAAGCGTGGGTAGGGGTGAAAAGTAGAAACTCCCTCAGCCCTTTTTGCATCTGTTTTGCAGGGAAGTTTCAGTCATCGCTTCTCGAATTTTTTACGCATAGAGGTCTGTTGCTTTGTTTTATCACAGATGGATACATTAGCTTCTGTGGGACGAGCGTTTAGCCCATCTCGACCGCATATTTTCCTTCATTAACTGCATATTATAACAATCACTTTAGAAACACGATAGAAAATTCACTCTTAAAAATAAAATGTAGTGTTTCTACAGTAAAACAGGGGGTAGCAAAGAAAAAAGGGCGTTTGACTTAATCATATTTCGACCGGACGATGTCTTTTCGTCTTCTGTTCTTGATGCAAGCAAATTTCAAAAATTCTGTTTGATACCAGCATGTATGAAAGTTTTGGGGGTTATTTTCACGCCTACTGTAAAACGCATCGCCGCAAAAGTTTTTTGATACCCTTGCCAAGTTTGTATGTGTAAGGAGGCCTAGGCAAGGTCACGTATGCTGCTTCTATGAGAAGCAGCTCGCCAAGCCTGGCCGCGGTACGGACCGATCCTTTTCGGCGGGGGAAGGGAATATAAAAACAAGTGAGCGACCGGCCCCGGTCGCGGCCTATACTGCGGGCGGGTTGGGGCGGGACGGCGGGGAAACTTATTGCCGTCTGTTCTCGTTTGTCAAGCCAACGCCGCGACACTGACGGAGGGAAGAGCAGGGGGGAGGGGTTTAGAGGAGGAGGAGGAGGAGGAGGAGGAGGGAGGAGTAAGAGGAGGGGGAGAGGGAGGAGTAAGAGAGGGAGGAGGAGGAATAAGCAGAGATGCCCGCAGAGTGCCGCCTGCCGCCTGCGCCCGCCGCCCGCTAGGCCCGACCCGAAGGAGACTATCGCCGGCAGCACTCAAAATCATCCCTGCAGCAGCTCTCGTGCCCTTCGCTTGCTGCTCGAACGGGGTAGCGGAGCAGTGGCACGACCAGGCACGGCGATGAGGGTCTTGACGACGCCGGTGAGCGTGCGCACAGTGCGGCGCCGTGCCGCGGGTAAACAAACTCCGCGCCGCAGCAGCTCCAGTGCAGCGGCAGCGCGGGGGGTGGGGGTAGGGGTGACTGGGGGTTGGAGCGGAGCAGTCAAGATTTGATATCCGATCTATTTCAAGTTGTGCGGTGCGGCAGAGGCCTGGGCTGGTGTTGCGTGTTGCGATGCGGGTGCGAGGTGCGCGCAACACAACTGGCGGATGAGATTGAGCTTGAGCCGTCGTCGCGGAAACGTAAACCCTGCGACAGGTGCTTTGCGGCGGAGCGCCCCGCAGGTGTGTCAGCCCAGCTGGGTGCGCGGCGGCCGCGGCGCCAAAGTGCTCGAGGCAAGAGACTTATTTAAGGCGGGGCGACATGCGGTAGGAGCGGGGGTGTTCCTGGTTGTTCCGCCTCGCCCCTCGCTAGGGGTGTGCGAATCGTTCGATATCGAATCGAATCGGCCAGATTCGAATTCGACCGAATTCGAATTTGACTGATTCGATGTCAATAATTCGAAATTTCGAATCGGGTAAGCTCGAAGACGAATCGCTTCGGGGTCCAAGTAGGGCACACGGAAGCCGTCGGTCGCAGCCAGACTTAATTCTAGCTTTTACCATGACTCAATACGCAATGTTACTGTATTTATAGAGCAGCGTAAAGCTAATGTGTTATTAGGTAAAACAACAGGATTTTTCCCCCGATTCGATTCGGACTCGAAATGGAGCCGATTCGATTCGAAAGAAAATTTTAGGATTCGATTCGAATGAAATTATAGCGCGACAAAAAACCTGTACGTAGGCAACCTGGGGTACCCCCCCCCTCCCCCCTAATCCGCCCCTGGATCCAGCTAAATCCTTCTCAGTGCTAACGAGGTCACGCAGGTGCTTGTCAGCGGCTGGGTGCGTCCATCCGTATAATGATGCATTTTGTGCGCGGTTAAATTTGAAACAAGAAAAACCAACTTTATATCTAGGTGGCAGAAAGCAAGGCAGAAAGGATGAGCGCAGTGCGATCAGCGGCACTAAGTCGGGCGGCTGCTGGAGGGTCCTTGAGGAGGCCTAATGGATTGCTGTAAATGGTTCACTGTCCTCCCCGTCTCCCTGCCCCCAAGTACCTCACCTGGACGGGGCGCTAATGACATTTTCTTTTTTTCCTCTTTTTTCTTCCTGAGCTACTTTCCCCCTTTTTGCCTTCTTTAAGGCGAGAAGAGCAGGAGATCCGGGCACTTTTGGTGATTTATGAGTTGATCACTCCTGGCCTTTCCCAGTCCCGGGCGGCGCGGTGCGGGGTGGACGAGGATGCGGCTGCGCGCGGGGGATGTGCGCTGCGAGGCGGTAATCGTGAAGGAAAACGGGCCGGGCGGGACAGAGGACTGCACTCGCCAAGGCAGGGCGACCTCCATGGAGCTGGCCTATGGAATTTTTTTAGGCACGAAGTAGCCTTATGGTTTTGTCTCAGGATCGACATCTGGCGGAATCCGGCACATTATTCGAAAACACGTTTTCCTGTCCCTTCCCGTCTTTTCTCTACTCTGCCTCCTCGCAATCATTCCTTGTTTTCTTTTTCTCTCTTTATCTTCCCTTCATCCTCGCCTGTGTCTCTTTTTTTCATGTGATCGAAGCTCTCTGCGGCGCGGCGTGATACTGCAGCAGTATCGCCTCCTCTTCTCTCGTATCAGCCGCCCTGTCGCTAGTTTGCTGTTGCATTAGGGAGATTGCAACACCCACAGACACTACCCCCACCCCACCCACCAAACCGCTTCCACCCCCACCCACCGAACCACAGCTCGTCGGCTAAACGCATGGGGCCTCGGGAGTATGCCCGGACGCTCCCAAGGTTTCTCTCGAGGTTTCTCCTCTGGGCCCTCTCTCATACCACATAGTCGTTTGGTTCGGGCCCGAGCGGTAGTTGACACTGGGGATGACGTTCGGGTCCGCGGGGTTGGAGGGGGGCGGGAAGGGGTCCACATATCTGTCAGGAGAAGAGGAAAGAGGAGCCTGGCAGGTCTACCCGCCGCGCTAGGCCCCGCTCTCCGCTCCACCCCTACTCACCGCTGGACAGCTTCCATTTGAGGGCGGGTGACGAACGAGCAGCGCTGAGCCCCGCCGGCCACACCAAGGCCAAGACACTGGCCCTATGGTCCGCGCCGCTGCGGAGGCGAAGCCAGACATCACCACCTTCCCTACCTACCCCTTCCGCCTGTGCGGTGGGGTACGTGTAACCCCTTAGCCTCCAGCGTAGGGCTGGAAAGTCGATACGAAAAATCGACTTGTCCATCGGTCGATTAGAAGCGACTTCGTGTTGATTTGGACCGATTAATCGAATCATATAATCGTTGCAAATTGATCTTAATCGAAAAATTTCGGGTGAAAGAAAATACAGGTAAAAGCTATCCATAATGACAAGAGTCATTCAATATTGGTTGGGAAAAACAAAACATTATAAAAAAATTCTATGAAATCAATTGAGTCCTTCCTCCGTGCACTGGACGGCCTGTCAAGAGAAGAGACACAGGTACAATTTTTACGATAACCGTCGAAAACACAATTTTAATGTACAGAGAATATTGGTAACAGTGCAATTAATTAGTTTGAAAAACGAATACTTTGGTGAATTTCGCTTTGTATGGTTCCGTTTCATCTAAACAATTTTAATCTAAAGGCGTTTAACAATATTCATCTACAGAGCATTCCTCCTCTAAACTAAAGTTACCTTTTATCTAAAGCAGGGAAATGTATTTTTTGACACAATTTCACCATTTGGGGGTATCCTTCTAATTAACCGCAACCAATCGGTAATCTAGGATAACGCTATTTGAAAACAAACAAAAATTCTTTCAGAACACAATTCAGAACAAACCGTGAACAGTTCAGTGGACAGTTTTTTTTGTTTTTTTTTTTTCTGCGAGTGGGCGACTTAAACTTTACGGGGCTTCCATCTGTGCCCTTAGAGCGTTTAGCAGCCTGCGAAGGCACTCTCGTTTACGCGTCGAGCATAGGCCGCTCCGTCCCGCCCCACCCGACCACTTCCGCCGTACCCAGTCCATCCCACGACGCCAAGTTTCCCCATCTTCACCGGTTCCTTCCTGGACCAACTTCGACCATAATTTGTCGAGTCTGGCCGCGCTGGCCGGGGCTGACCCCGCCCCGCATGCCTGCTGCCTGCTGTCCTGCCGCGCTCCGCCCCGCCTTACGGCTATGCGCTCTTCTCCTGCCAACGCAGCGGACACCTTGCCGCAGTCCCTCCGCCGGCGCCCGGCGAGCCCGTGGGGCCTGCAGCAGGGCTCGCTGGGCCGGCAGCCAGATGAAAGCTGCAACAGGATGACTTTCCCCTCCCCATGCCCTGCTCCGCGCCACGCCGCGCCACGCCAGTCGTGTGGTCGGGAGTCTGATCGCCTGAATGTTGATCAACAGCCACATCGAGGCCGGCCCGCGGGGTCCTGCCAAGGTACTGGCAGGGTTCCTTTTGTGGTTCGGTGCAGGGGTGGGTCTGCGCTCCCTGGCTGCTGCGGGGAACAGGTGGAGGCGCATCGCCCGTCGCCGAAAAGGGTTTCACTCGGGATTTTCGTGTACGCAGTATTACGTAATCCATGTATTACGCCGGCATCACACCTGCATTCCTTCATAAATGCTACCGTTTAAGGGTATATTATGGCAGTTTTGGGCACGAAGTTCCCTGATGGTTTTGACTAAGGATCCGATTTTTTTAAATTAGCACGGCCCCTTACCTAAATCCAGATTCTTCTGTACGATTTTGAAAGACTTGCTTTGTATTACATTACGCCGAATACTCCGATCTGGTGAACACGATATTACGGAAGTAATAACCCCCTCGCCCGTCGCCCTGCGTACAGGGAGGTTGGGGGGCTGTTATTCCAGGTCCTGCGGGGCGAGGGCGGGACATATGTCACTTGTCCCGTGAGCCGTGAGGGAAAGGGGTAGGGGGTACAGTGTCTGTCGTAATGCAATCCCCTTTCTGCTGTCGGGTAATCGGGTCCAATGCAGTTTACTTTGAAGGTAGCCCCCTGCGTCACGTACATGGCAAAACCACATCATTTCACACAACAGTTGAGTGGAAAGGGGTAGGGGAGGTGAAGGGCTCCCATTTCGTCGGCCGGCTCATGTCTCTCCCTCTGATCGGCAGCGCGGCGGAATGGGTCGGTGGCCTGCGCTAAACGGCAGGACCAGGCTGACCTTGAGGTGTGTGGCTCGCGAGCTTGTCACCCTCAGACTTCCTCGTTTAGGGGCTGCCCTGAAAACAGAAGGAAGCCGTAATTTGTGCCTCTACTGGGCGGAGCACTGAGCACGCAGGCAAAGAGCGGCACACCTACACGGGAAAAACTAACGTGCACTCTCTCGCGGTGATGCCTCTATCTTTATCGAGGGGGCCACCACGTCGGCTCAGGACGTACACAGGATTATGTGATTACAGGGATTACACATTAATTTTGTGGGATTACACGTGAATTTCTAGGGCTAGAACCATTAAATATAAACAATTAGGTGATATTTAGTGATGGTTCTTCAAAATTTGATTAAGAATTACACGGATTACAGGGATTACACTTACAATTGTACACAGGATTACGGAAGTGGTGACCCCCTCGATCCTTATGCATGGGGAGGAATGCGTCAAGAAACGTTCTCTCCAGAGAGCAGCATATGATAACATGTGGCACTCGTTACAGACATATTTATGTTTCCAGTGTAACGGGGAACACCCCGTAACGACAGCCAGCCCGCCGTCCGCGGCAATGAGGGAGACGATAATGTACCGGGCGTTCAGAGAAGACAATGACAGTGTTGCAGGTCTGCCTATCGCAAGCGCCCGCGGCCCGGCCTCTCCCTGCTAGAGCGGGTAAAGGCAAACCCGCTCACTGTGACGTGTTCTCTAAACCATCCGATACTGTTGGCCTGTTTCTTTCTTCCTTGATGGGAGGCGTTGGGAGGTCGACCAGGCTCGCCCCTGAGAGCAAGCCCTCCCTCCCCTGCCCCACCGTGCCCGCTTTTACCGGCAAAAAGCCTCGCGGATTAGCGCTAAGGTTGAAGCCCCAGGTCCCCGCCCACCCGGGGGATTGGGGCGTCGACCTTCATGTGCTGGCCGCAAACATCATTTTGGGAAATCATGTTTGAATGATCAGTCGTATATTGTCGGAACTATTACGATTGCGATTCAAAGCTCGCGCGCGGCGTCTCTCACCCTCGTACGCTTCCTGGACCACCCACTCCTCCCTCCACCCCATCCCGCCGCGCCCCACCGTGCGCATACTACCCTCACCCTGTCCCCTTCAGCCAAAGGCTGTTTGCTTTGTCTGAATGTTATTTCTTTTCTTTACTTGACTGATTCAACAAGCGCGAAAGTTGGGGCGAGCTTCAGGTGAAAATCTCTTTAATCGAAGCGGAACGCCCTCCCCTTTTCCCTTCGCGATTGGTACTTGCCTGGCATCGACAAAGTGCGCTGTGTGGCTGAGGACAACCAATTACCTCTTTCGAAGAGAAAAAAACAATGCCTTGCCTCGGAAAGACGAACAACACTCTCACTAAACATACAAGTGAATTTTATCGGTTCGGTGAAAAAATAGCAATTTTCGGCCGAAAAATCAAAAACGAGTTTTAGTCGGGAAAACCCTCTTTGGACCTTCTTTTATCAGGGGGTAAGCAGGTTTTCCCGCCAAAAAAATTCTAAGGGGGTGTAATAATTTTTTTTTTCAATAGGCCTGCACATAGGCTTGGCCTATTTTTTACGTAATTACTCCAAAACGTAAATTTTTAAATTTAATTTTCTCAGAATAAGCTTTTTTAAACTTTAAAAAATTCCTTGCGCAACAGATTTGTAGTTAGAAAGCTGGTTGTTAGTTTGTGGCTTCTTTAATCAATTTCAAACAACTGATCAGTGAGTTTTTTTATTAGGTTCCTTGTAGCTTTCTTACAGCAGCCTTGTAAATGGTCAAAATTTGCAAAACAAATTTTTAATGAGAACTTATCCCAAAAAATCTGAAAATGCTTTCTGTATTGAAAAATTGGTAATATCTCACTGATCAGATCTCAAAAAAGATTCAAAAGGGGCAAATTTAAAAGCTCATGACTATGCCTCACAATTTGTTGCGCAAGAAGTTCTCTAAAGTTGGGCCATTTTAAAGGTAAAAAGTGGTATAACTTTGGAACGGCTTGACCTACAGTGGCCAGCCTGTGATCAAACTGAGTTTTTTTTTCACCCTCTAACACAAACTAAAAGATGAAATATTTTCCTCAAAATTTGCCGAAAATCGTGGTTTCACCGGACCCTTACCTTAATTTACTCGGGAGTAGAGACAGGGACAGGGGCAGGCATTCTGAACTTAATTAAATTCTGGTGCTGTTATGTACTTTAAGTACTGAATTATTTTCACTATGGCTTTTACATTTTAATATGCCTGTCTGGCGCCCTAAAATAAGCCCGCTCGCTACTGCTATGCAAGATTAACAACTCCAACTTTTCCTTTCCTGGAAGCATAGAATATTTGTTCCCCATAATTGTGAAGCGGCCAGGGTGTTAGAACCCGCGAGTATTTGTGGATCCCCCGCATTCCACCCTGAGCTACCGTCACAACTGCAGCTCGTCGGCGGCGAGTTTCTATGCGCGGTGTGTGCGGCGTAGCTGGTCGGGTTCGGGTGAGCGGGGAGGGTAGGGCAGGGGAGGGCAGGGCAGGAGCTACTCGAACCCTTCACGTCCGATAGCGTTTCTTCAAATGAAATGGAGGCAATGGAGATGAGCGGGTGCGACTGCGTGGAAGGCGGAGTGGAACCGAAGATACGGGTGGAAAACGAAGCATCCTAATGAATGCACACCACGTGCCGCGCCGCGCCTCGTCCCAGCCCAGCGCGAGGTCCCCGAGGAAGGCCTGCTGGTGCTCGCTGCCCTCTTCTGTTGCCTGTAAAGTCTGTAAAGGGGAGTCGCGAGACAAAACGCTTGGCCTCGCCCCGACCGCACTCGTGTATGCTCGAGCCGACCGCGCTCTCGCCTTCAAATATGAAAACGGCTGCGGGCCGTAGGGATGCGAGAACGAACGCCCTGCGGCCGGGAAACGGCCCCGCAGCGGCAGCCGACACGCGGCAGGCTGTGGACTAAGGCACAAGGTACAACCACAACCCGCCCGGCGGGACGGGGCATGGCATGGCGGTCCACGAGGCGATACGCATGCTGTTCCAAGTTGAAACCTCTGCGTCGACACGCGCTTGAACTATCGTACGGAAACTGCGACTCTAGCGAAAAGCGAATCACCCCCCCCCCTTCTCTCTCTCTCTCTCTCTCTCTCTCTCTCTCTCTCTCTCTCTCTCTCTCTCTCTCTCTCTCTCTCTCAGCTCTCCTCTCATTTGCCCTCCTTCTCACTCTTCCTCCCCATCCAGATCTAACCCTTGTCCCATCCCACTCGACCCTCACCCTGTTGGTCTCAAACTCGAAAGGCGACAGTGCGGTGCTTGTTAAGGAGGAAGAGAGACAGCCGGGCAACGTGAACAAGAGGGAGGAGGCTGACCGCGTCAGAATGCCAGCGACGCGGCCCTTTGACACTGCTTGCCGGCGGAATGTTGCTGCCCGGCGGCTCTCTCTTCCACCCCACCCCCACCCCCCCTTTCCCCTCCCCGTTGGTTCCACGACGCCCCTCCGTGGGATAGCCACTCAACAGGAACATCCGGGAAATCGTGAATAAGGCGTGTTTTTATTTATTTTTTTACGCTGGGAGAAAGCCGAGCAAAAGCCGGGATTTTGGTCAGCGAGCCGGGAAAATTGTACTTTGCCCGGAGCCAAGCCGCCAAAAAGTTGTCAATTCAAGTTCAAAAATCACCCACATAACTGCTATATAACGACGAAACTTTTTTGGTTATCTCTAGAGATAAGCAAACAGTTTGAATTCGATCGAACTCGAACGAACATCGATGTGTCCGTGACGAGGGGAAATTAACCTCGGACTCTGGCGCACACCACTAATTCAAACAAACTCATTCCAATTCAAACAAATGTAAGCCAATTTCAACCTAATTCAGATTTAATTTCAATTGAATTCGAGCCAGTTCCAGCCAATCCAAACCCAATTCATAAGCCAATTCAAACCCAGTTCAAGCCAATTCACACGATAATTTAGTCCAATTCATAGGTAATTCAAGCAAATTCACAGCCAATTCACAACATTTGTACACCAAATTCAGCGGTTATTTCCCCCTCAGTTCGTGATCGCTCGAACACAAACATATGTTCGGATCTGAAATGTTCGAGAACCACTAGAATGCCTGTTCATTGGCGAACAAAATTGCAAAAAGACGCTTCAGATTTTCAAATATTTCGATGGTATAACGACGTCGATTATTATTGACATGTTGACATCAACTCATAAATTGTCTTGAAAACCTTATAAACACTGAAGTATTGAGTCACATTGTTCGTGTTCGGTTGGTATGAGCAGAGGGATTGTTTTAAACCCCTGCGATCGTCTTATCTTTTTCCGATTACTCTATTCCCCTGCGATTATTTTTGTTACAAGTTAAGGAAATTCACCATTTACATGTCACACTTCATGCTTCAATCTTGACAGATAAGGCTAGGACGGGGGCATACAAAAACATAGTATTGCTCGGTTGGATCTTGAAAACTCATAAAATTTGTTGTGCGGATCGTCCCTAGGAGAACGTTGGTGTAACCGAATACATTAACTGTACTAATCAGGTCTGGATAAATTTCCGTTGGTAACTCCAAACAGGATATACAATCCACTTTTATCCAAAAGCGTATTTCCTGGAATAAATATACGTTGTATATTCGAAAATACACAAACGACGGCCAAGCTTCAAAAACGAAATATCAATGGCACCTTGTATTTCTCCTCAAGGCCGGCAAACAGATATGCAAGGGTAGTAACAAAATAATGATCATCATTTGAGCCCTGCAATGCCGATCCGCCAGATATACAACCGCATAAATGGAATATTCGCTGCCCTTTTTGAAATATGCAGTCCGCTCCCGATTTTCGAGCGAGCACCCAAAGAACAAAACAACGACCAACTGTATATTTTTTTTAAATTATATTTAGGGGGGTATCTCCGCACGGGGGTATCTCCGCACGTCACCCCCATTATCTTGTCCCTCTGCGATCATCTTCATCTTGTCACCCTGCGGTAATCTTACGACTCTGCGAAAATCGTATCCCCTTGTAATTATGTCACCCCTTTGCGATTTATTGATACCCCTGCTATTATTTGATTTTATTTCATTTCATTTTATCCTTTTGCGATTGTTTTACCCCCCTCCGATCATCTTATCTTTGCGACTAATTTTTTCATCTGCGATCAACCTAATCACCTGCGATCGTCTGATCCCTTAACATATTTTAAATCCCTCTGCCAAAATATTATCCCTCATCGATTATTTTATTCCTTTTTAATCTGCTTTTCCCTCTGCATCCATTCTATAACCCCGCGATTATTTAAATTCCACCGCGCACACCCTATGCATTTGCTATTTTTTATGCACCTGCAATCATCATATCCCTCTGCGATCATCATATCAACATGCGGTCATCTAACTTATGCACACTAAAATGCTAGAGATAATTTTGTCCCTAATTGAGCACGAACAAGTGTACGATTTCTTTCCTAAATAAAGAAGTAAAAGTGCACGACTGTGCAGTTTTACTCCGTTACTAGGCACGAAATCGTACACATGTTGCGTATGCACGGATTCGTGCTCAATTAGGAACAAAAATTGTCCATAGTATTTTAGAGTGCACCTGAGTTTCCAAGGGGTCGTCAACTACATCTCACTCTGTGCGGAGGAATATTGGTATTATCAGTATTATCAGGATAATATTAGGGTGATATTGCAATATTGGGGTAATATTGTAGGTAATATGGGTAATATTGATGGGCAAAAATATGGGTAATATTGAAGTAATATCGGGATAATATCGGTTCCAAGGAATATTAGAGTTGACGACCCCTTGTGAATTTCTGCAGCTAAAACAATTAAAGTAGAACAATCAGGTATATTTTAGAAATAATTCTTTAAAATTTTGCTAACAATTACACGGATTACAAAAGGATTAAACTTACAACGTTGTAGGACTACGGGAGTGGTGGCACCTTCGCCTTTCGCACATTGGAAAATGCTAGCGAACTAAATTATTTCCAGCTTGGAGAAATATTTCTGAACGATGTTTAGCGAAGCAGTAGTTCAATTTGTAAATTCTAAGCAGGCTGTTAATCCTTGCTAGCTATCTGTTACTGTCGTAGTATCGCAAAGAATCAGTTTGCAAACTTTCAGATGACTAGCTCGTAATGCAGAGCTTTAAATTTGTGTGCAGTTTTAAAAACAGAGGAAACACGCTCTCAACCTAAACTTTCAATTGAAAAGGCTTAAGCCTTTTTCAGTGCAGGGTTGTGCTGCTTCCAACCTCTTTCTACTCGTTTAACAAGTGACGCCAAGCTTTCGTCTCTTTTGCAGAATATCAGCAGCCAGCCCGCGTTGTGTTCGCCCGGCGAGTGTTGCCGAGTTAATAAGGAGTGGTTTTCTTCTGGAACGGCGCGACTGCGCGCAGGTCTGCCCGGCCCGAACCCGGCCTGGCCCCATTGTCCGGCACGGACTAGACCCTGCCTGGCTGCAGGACACACACCCCGCCCTGCGTGGCTGCCGCAGCGCACTATAAATCATCGGTCGGATGGTTTCGCGATTGCCGCCGCCCCGCCGCCGCAGCGGCAGTCGAGAGAATTCGCCATAAAAATCTCCGGCGTGGCACTCGCTGAGCCAGCTGCGCGGGCTGCCCGGTGCGGCGCTGCCCGATCCGCCCGGTTGTGGACCGTTTTGTGAGGTGTCGGGCTGGGCAGGGCAGGGCAGGGGCGTATTGTGCAGCCGCTGGGGTCATGGTGACTTACGGGAGATGGGGCCGCGGGGCGGCGGAGGGGAGGGGTCCCGGGGTCCCGGCCCGGCCCAAGCGCAGCCTCCGTTTCTTGAACCGACTCGTCATGCCGGGCACGTCGAGGGCCGCCGCGGGGACAAGGGGAAGGGGGAGAAAGGCGGTAGGGGAGGAAGGACGACGCGCCCACCAAGGACGTAACGCTTGTCTCTCGCTCTCTCCTTTCTCCACAGCGCGGTCTAATCTCTCTCTGTCTTTATTTTCTCCCCGCCCTCGCCACCTCCTCACCGCTGGGCTGCGCGCTGCGCCTCTCTATCGCAGGGTGCGTCCTGTCCTGCCGGTGTGGGCCGGGCCGGGCCGTTACACCAGAGCGCCTCGTTAGCGACCCTCCTGCCGGGCCCTGCACACGCGGGCCGCTGCAGCGCGCTGCTGGTGGGGCGGGGCGGGGCGGGGCGGGGCGGGGCGGGGCGGGGCGGGGCGGCGCGGGGCGGGGCGGGGCGGGGCGGCGCGGGGTTGGACGGAGGGGAGCCGCGCCGCCACATCTCCCTCTGAGTTTCGAAATCCCATTCAAAAGAGCTGGTTAGTTAACCCAGTCCTGGTGTGCCCCGGGGGGGCTACAGTGATCGCCGCGGTGAGGTCCCACCATTCTGTCGTGTCCCTACCCGATTCTGCCACACCGGGGAAAATTTTGAGTCAGCCGGATTACGGACTGCCCCAGATAACCTGTGGATAAAATCCAGTTAAAACTCACGAAACTCTGGGACTTTCGAACACGCTATGGATATTACCAACGAAATACGTCGGATTTCGTCTGGATTATAAAAGTGTTTTTGGTTATCCAGATTTCAGATTACTAATCCGATGTCGGTTGAGGATTACCCGAGTCGTTTCCCCCCTCGGCCGCACCACACCCCACCTAGCTCCGCCCCACCTCAGCTCAAACCACTCAACTTGGCGGATGTGGAAGCGTGGCGCGGCACGCGGCCGCACTGGGTTAGCTGACCGTCTGGTCTGCCGCCTCCGCCTCCGCCGCCCAGCCCGGCCGGCCCGGCACAACTCGCCTACTGTTGCCAAACTCGTGACTCTACTCGCGGCAGCGCCCCTCGGCAACCATCGAGAGACATAGTTGTAAGAGGGGGGGGGGGGGAATGATTTGCCAGACGACTCGCCTGTGCGAAACTAGTGCGTACCCGCTGTTGTGTAAAACGTTGGGTAATGATGGAGGACGCGGTGGCGCAGGGCGGCGCAGGGCGGCGCAGGGCGGCGCAGGGCGGCGCAGGGCGGCGCAGGGCCCTGCGAGCCGCGCGCGGCTCTGTGTATTCTTATTACGGCTCTGTTTGTACAAACAAACCGTCGCGCGCACCCCTTTCTCCCACTCGTGCTCGTAGTTCTATTTCCCAGCCATTGGGCCGATGGTTTGTTTTGGCGCAGTGCGCCTCACGCAGCGCTGCCGCCGCCGCCCGCCCCGCCCCGCCCCGCCCCGCCCCGCCCCGCCACACCACGCCAAGTTGCTCGCACCGCACTGCCGGCCCCCTAATCCGGCACGCACCCATCTCACGGAGGCCTCGCCGCTGAGCTGAGCCGCCCAAGTTTGCACGCCTACTCCGCCCCGCCGCACCTCGTATCGCGCCCCGCCCCGCCCCGCCCGGGCCTGTTTAGAAGGTTGAGCGGCTCCCATGCCCTTTGAGATAGTAAGGAGGAGAGCCTGGCGAGGAGAGGAGAGGTGAGGAGAGGAGAGGAGAGAGGCCTGAACGGGCCGCACCACACGCTCCTCACAATTATGTGTTTCTTATTGTTGCAGCGTCCTCAGCAGCTAGTTGCGCGATCCGCGCCCCCATGGCCATGGTCACGCTGCACCACCCCCCTGCAAAAAGGAGAGGGGATCGCACACTACATCACAGCCTCCACCCTCATTATCAACTGCCTCCGAGAACCGACGACAGCAACGCGCAGCGCAAGGTGAGATACCGTTCTGACAATATCGTCCTCTGTATCGGTCTCGATATTGGTCTCCCAAAAATTCGCAGCGTGTGCCATAGCGTGTTTATGACATGCTACTATTGGAATCGCGAAGAATAGCAGTGGCGTAGGGGGGGGGGGGCACTTTCCTCTCCCTCCCTTTGGTCTCCGAGGGGTCCAAGATTTTCGGTTTGTTTTGGCGCGTCCGTGAGCTCTGAAACATCGAGATTTGATTTGAAGTCTGTCTCTGAAGCTAAGGCAACCCGCTGAGCATCTCCTCGCCCTTCTTTCGTTAGCCCTAATTACGCGGCTTAAGGCGCGCGAGAATGGGTTATTTTCGCTAATTCGTGGAGACTGACGACCAATGTCTCAAAATGCTATAGCTATAATTTACACCTCAGTGTCAAAAAAGTCCTAAGGGCAAGGGTGATGGAAAAACTTCTATAACAAATGTCAAGATACGAACAACAAGTTGTACAGCTGCGAGTTTTTTTTTTTTTTTTTTTGACGCTACGTGTCGACTTGGATTTATTAAACGAGCAAGAATTTGCTCTTGTAAATTTACGACTGCAGTCATAAATTTGCAACTCTGAGTCGTAATCGATTTTAAGAGCTTCGAGTACGGAGGTGTCCGCAACTCCCCTGTTTCTGTGTGAGTGTGAGTGTGTGCGCGAGAGCGCGTGTGTCGTGGGATATTACGACACTGGTTTCTCGTCTCGCAGTATCACACGAGATGGGAGCGCGGGGCGATTATTGCACGCAGCAGGGCCCCGCGTGCCTCACGGTCTGTTCAGCAGTAGCAGCGCGCCGGCCGGCCGGCCGGTCAGCCCGCCCCGCCCCGCCCCGCCCCGCCCCCACCCCGCCACTCGCTGCCACGCCCTCGGCCCCACCCTACCCTACCCCTCTGGACCGCTTGCGCCGCCAGTTGGGCCCCGACCACGGCCGCGACGCGACGCGCAGCGCTCCCCTCTCCGTGAGCCCCGGGCCCCGCACTGCCCCGCCCGCCCGGCCCGAGCCGTGCGCCTCCCCGCGCGGCACCCCGCGGAGGACGACGCCCCCTGTGGATTACCAACGTGCGTGTGTGTGTGTGTGTGTGTGTGTGTGTGTGCGTGTGTGTGTGTCCGTGTGAGTGTCAGCTGGTCATGTCGCGGGCGACAGTCCGCGTGGCCTGAGCAGGAGGGATAGGCGGCGCTTCGCCACGCCGCACTGCGGAACACGCGTCGCCGCCGGAACACCTCAGCGCCGCGTCTAGTTTCCAGCCCTTCCAGGTTCGTGTGCGTGCGTGCGTGCGTGTGAGTGTACGTCATTTGCATTTATTTCGCGCACCATGCGCGCCCACATGTGCGTGCTTGAGCGTCGCCGACGAGGTTTTTGTTTTCTTCCCCTCCCGCCGTACGCGCGGTTACCCGAACCGAATTTTGTTGGCTTCTCGCCCGCCAGAGTGTATCGAAGAAACAGAGAAAAGGCATTTTCCGGTGTTTGCGAAATTTATGTTTAAGACGAACGCACTCCTCCCCCGGCCCCCCAAGGTCTTTGGGAGGGAAAAAAAAACGAAAAAAAAATAATACGAGAAAAGGGAGAGCTGAGAGCTTTGCGCTGTGGATGCCCACGGGGGCGGCGGCCTGCCAATGCGCTTCGCGCGTGTCGATACTGAGTGGTGCCGTTTCCCCTTGGAGAGGCGGAACTCGAGATGGAATGCAATATACTCCGACCGCTCCACTAACTGCACGCTGTTCAGTCATGGCAGTGACGCCAAGTTCTGAAATGCAGTCTCTGGTGCGCCACGCCCATCCCATGAACAAAAGCGATCAGTACTACGCGGCGGCGCGCGGCGCGCGCAGCCTAATCACATGGCTTGAATGCCTGCTGTGCGTGGGATCGAGGGAGGGAGGGGAGAGGGGGCTGAAGGCCTCTGCCAAAGTTGAGCAGAAACAAGAGTAGGGGAGTTTCATGAGAGGGAAAACGAGAAATGGCAGGGGAAACTGGAAGTTAATGAAAAATTCAAATTAAGAATGGGGGCGATACCAACTCCTACAACTGACTTTGGAGGAAAACAACGCAGTTCATTAATTTATTCGTGTGTCGCTCCCGTGCATAAAGGGAAAAAAAACACTAGAAAACGTTTCCATAAAATTAATGGGGTAAAAATGAACCTGCTCGCTACTGATACGGAGTCAATCACATAAAAAGAATTCATCTTTTAAACGAAAATACAGATATCCTAGTAATTTGCATTTTGGATTTGAATGATACCTGTCAATAGATAAACTTCGTTTTTTTTTGGGCTGAGTCACCCCAGGTGACTAAAATTCAATAACTTCCTGCTCCTTTTTTCACGGATAAAGAAAGCTGAAATTAATATAATGGGCTCTGTTGCTTCTGACCGTCTATAGTCTGTGTGATTCGTCCGCTCTGCAGCAGTGGTGGGGCGTATGGTGCACCCTGACCTCTCACAATGTTAGCCTTCTATGGGAAATCCGTTAAAACTGCCCCATGTTTTTTTTCTTCTTTTTTTTTGTTTATTTTGCGAGCTACGTCCCGTCCCAACCCCTGCAGCTTGCAGCCTGCTGCTGATGCCTCTTAGCCTCAGTGTTTTTAAGCGCGCGCTTAATCTTTACATATCCCCCTCCCCCCCACTCGGGAGGGGTGGGGATAGGCGAGTGGGGGGGGGGGGATGGTAAAACACCAGCCGGTCAGCAGCTTTGAAAATAAAGCGGGGGATTAACGAACTCTGCCGGGGTGCAGCACAGCGCGAGCTCGGTGAGGCCCTCTAGTGAGGCCCGCTGCCGAACAGCTCCAGTCACGCTCCGCCCGGCCCCGCCCCGCCCCGCCCCGCCCCGCCCCGCCCCGCCCCGCCCCGCCTCGCCCCGCCCCGCCCCGCCCCACCTCAGACTCCACTAAGAGTCAATTTACCCAGGAAACAAGTGCGGCTGGTACACAGATGAAAGTCATTACTAATTAAGCGACGCTACCGCTGTGTCAACGAACCCCATTCGCGGTGAGGGCTTTGGCAGGGCTGGCCAGGGCTGTGCTGGGCTGGGCCTGGCTTCCGCACAGCCGCCGGCGTCCTCACCTGACTTGTCGGAAGTCTCGACCGTGGGGAGCGGAGTAGTAGCGCTGCGGTTCGGTTCCCGGGTGCCTTTAAAATTCCAAAGTAGGCCCCCTTTTTCTCGCGTGCTAACAGCTTCTTCAGCGTGACGAGCTGTTCTCTCGAGTAGCTGGAAGGTGTCTTCTACTTTGAGACAGAATCGCGGCGGATTCGAAATGCAGTCTAATAGTTAAGCCTTGTGCCCGAGGGCTACCTCACTGTCTCCAATGAGTGCACACCGTTAACTCCAATCATTTTCCAATCACTTTGCAATCACTTACTTTTGACGTCCAAAGACCGCATTTCTACGTAACATTTCACAAAATCTTCGAATTTGAACATTTGCGGAAATGTAACGTTTTTGTATATTGTGTCGGAGATTTTGACTCCAATCATGCGCAAGATCTCCAATCAGTGTACATCCATCCAAGTAGTGAGGTACCCCTCGCTTGTGCCTGATCCTGCTGAGCCAACCGTGTAATGGTTAGCCAGTGGTAGAAGGGAGATGACCAAACACGTGGTGCGATCAGTGAAAGGGTCTCAACGTGGGAAATCCACTGCCGATCAATGAAACACGGTGCGAAAGAAAGTGTGTCAGTTGAACACTCTTGATTTCAGTGCTTGCTAAATTCTGCACAAAATAAAATACTAATTGGCTGAACTAAATTTAAATTCAAATTTAAATTTAAATGCTCAGCCCCGTCAGCATGCGCCATGGGGCGGCCGGGGCGAGCCGTGATGTGAGATGTGAGACGTGAGATGTGGAAACATCAGTGTTGCCATCGTAACTTGGTTTGAGCAAGCAACTTAGTGATAATCGACTAATCGAAATCTGTATTATTAACTGTTAACCTTAGCGCGCCGCAGGCCAAGGTAGACGCACTTTTAGCTCAGCTTTTCACGGTTTTAACGTGCGTCTTCCTTGTACGGTAGAGTGGTATATACACCCTCATCCTTGAAAAGGTTTTGGGGTGTACCTCTTTGTGTGAGCGGTCTAGATCTAAGCCTACATGTGGGCGCCACACATTCCGACCTGGAAGGAGTGGCCCTGTGTTGTTGTCAGGAGCAATAGCTGCGGGAGCCACTGCCTGCTCACGGACGGGGAGTGGCGTGGCTTGGGGGGGGGGGGGGGTGGCGGGGAGAGGCCGGAGGAGTGGCTGGCGAGGCGGGGAAACAGAGGGCGGTGGCTGGTGGTGGCCGCGGTGGGGGTGTGGCACCGACCTGATTAGCGAGCAGCTCCGAAAGCAACGAAATGGAATTACCTTGCAGCCAGCTCACTGAACCTTCGCGTATCTAATTGAAGATGATTATCAGGCCGTTGGACCCATTTACCATTTCTACGACTCCGTGCGCGCGCTTCACGAAAATCGGTGAAAAATTGTTGGCGGTTTTAGAGCTGGACGAAACAACGATTGGATGACCTGCGCCGTGCTCAGAAATCAAACCAGTGGCACTGATATTTGGATATCGCAATGTGGAGTGGTGCCCCTCCCCCCTCTCTGTCTGTCTGTCTGTCTGTCTGTATCTCTCTCTCTCTCTCTCTCTCTCTCTCTCTCTCTCTCTCTCTCTCTCTCTCTCTCTCTCTCTCTCTCACTCACTCACTCTCTCTCTCTTCTTTACACGAGGGTCCAGTGTCCTGAAAATTTAAACGCGAGAGCCGCGGATTAGTTAATCCGGCAATTGCGCCCCAAATTGGACATAATTTCGGATGCTGGGGACGGTGTGCCAGCAGCAGCGGCCGGGCTTGGCCGTAGCCGGCTGGATTGGACTACACATCATAACGTCATTGCTACTTGATAGCAAATTCATTTGCGACGGCGCCTTTGCAATCCCTCCTCTATTACTGCGACGCGCAAATGCTTTGCAATGGATTTCCCCAGTTATTATTGCGAGGGGGAAATAACCTCGGACTTCGAGTACACCACTAATTCAACAAATTCAGTCCAATGCAAACAAATTCAAGCCAATTCAATCTAATTCAAATCTAATTTCAATTCAATTCAAGCCAATTCAAGCCAATTCACACACTAATTCAGTGCAATTTATAGGCAATTCAAGCCAATTTACAGCCAATTCACATCCAATTCACAAAATTTGTACAGCAAATTCAGCGGTTATTTCCCCCTCGTATTATTTCCATTCGTCCTCAATATTACCGGCCGGCGATTACCCCTACGCCTCGCATCTCGAAACCGATAGAAGGAAAAGAGAATCGCAGACCCGCCGTGGCGCGCCAGGGCTCCCCGTGCCGCCCCGCCCATTCCCTTTCGCAGCCCTCACCTATACAGGTGCGCGGCGCGGCGCCGAGTGGAACGCTCCGCGTCTCTGCGACTCGCTGTTTCCATTTTGCTAACGCCCGTTTTATTCATTGCATGAGACGTGTCGGACTGAATCTCTCTGTGGCCTGTACCTCAGGTTGCCCCCCTCTCTCTTCCCCTTCCCGCACCCCTACACCCCGCTCTACCCCGTCCCAGCTCACCGCCATGTTCCTGGGCGTCGGTTATCCGGTCGCCATCCGTCTCTGCCAGTGAGGGCGGCTCGGCCCGCTCTGCGCTCGCCTCGCGGGCAGGCGATCTCAGCTCTAACTTTACTTGGTATATTTCATCTACACCTGGGCAGCGCGAGCCCATCACTGATGCGTTGCCGACACTTATTGTTTTCAGCACCAATACCTAACCGTGGTTTTCTACGACGCACCAGAAAACTAAAAGCTAGCTGACATCTTACTGTGTCAGTTTCTGCGGTGCATTGCAGGTGAGACAGCGGCCCACGGGAACGGGCGCCGGTCATACATTGCATCCACTAAGAAAAAACTACAGCAAATCCAGTTCATTCTGAAGACAGCCTTTACCGTACTTTATTTAACTGGATTGACTGTACTTTATAACAGGATTTGCTGTACTTCTAGAGACAGTGTACGGTAAACGCTGTACACTGCCTCGGAAAGTACAGAAAATATTGTCAGGAAGTACAGTAAATCCTGTAAAATAAACTACAGTGAAGGCTGGCATAAAAATTAACTGGATTTGCTGTAGTTTTTTTCTACAGTGTCGTTCCGCATTATTTCACGAACAACGAAGCGGTGCACTCGCATACGCTCCCCTGGGTTAACCTCTGCATGTTTATGTTTGAGCCTCCCGGGGCTATGAATTGAGTTCAATGTAACTGAAACAACCGAGAGAATAAAGAGAAACAACGGTATTAGAGGTGAGTGTCATGGATGGTTCCACGCTGGCGCGCTTGGTCTGGTCGTCTGGTCTTGTCAGGTGGCGGGATGATTTGTCGGCGGTCTTCCTCGCCCCGAGGCGCTGCACTGTCCGTCCGCAGCGTAAAAGTTTTATCAAATCGGATCTCGTTTACCGTTCCGAGCGGAGAAAGGCGACCGCAGGGGACGATTATTGCAGCGGAGCTGGCGGCGGTGGGGGGCGGAGGTGCGCACCGCGACCTACTTTCGCGATTTGCGGTGTGTATTGTTGACTGGCAAGTGCGGCAATTTCGAGGGATTATGAATCCTTTATGAGACAATCACGTGAAAAGGAATGGGTGAGAGCGCACGAAAGATCTTTCAGGAGGGAGAGAGATTGAGTGGGAGAAGGTAGGAGGAAAAGGGAATGCGCCGATTTCTGGAAAACGGAGGCAATAGGCCTATATATACCGTAATCGTGTATGCTCCCTTTTCAACGCTTCCCTTTGCACTCTCCTCTCTCAGTCTGTCTCTCTGATGAGCTGGTGAGCCTGTACACACTACCGGCTTATGTACTTTTTTGTACGTAGCTATGTAAATCTATGTGCATGCGTAACTTACGTAAAAATTTCTTACATAGTTACGCATAAAAAGGCTCACTTTTTACGTAATTACGTAAGAATTTTTGCATAATTATGTAATAAATTTTACGTAAGCTACGCATGCACATAGATTTACATAGCTACGTACAAAAAAGTACATAAGCCGGGAGTGTGTACACGCCCTACTATAATCTCGAGGTGTGTGACTGCGCGTGTTCCTGCCCAGGGGACTGTGACACCCAAAGCGAACTGCCTGAAGCTACATCCATTTGGAACATCACAGACGTTTACTACGGAGCCTCGAGTCCGCTACACAATGGCGCTGCCCTCGCCCAGTACGCTCCGTTGCCGGTTGTGTGTATGTGTGTGTATTTATGTTTGAGCATGTGTGTTTGCGCGATTCCTCGGCAAGTTTTCCGTAGCCAAGGGCTTTTCGTAAGCTGCGTGAGCTCCGCGTATGCGACCGAGCAGAACTCCTCTCGACAAGGCCGGCGACATTTTCACACAAACTTGTCTGCGAACAAACGTTATTATGGCGCAGGATGAATGAGTCTACGTCGGCCCGGCTCCGGGACGAGGCGGGTCGCCGTGCCTTATGTGCCGTGAACCAATGAGCCTTTCAAAGAAGTGACTTGGCGGCGGGCCAGGCCGGCGCTGGCTGGGGCTGGGCTGGGGGTCGCGCTGCTCTGAGGAGACGAGCCCTGGTCCTGGTGGAAGCGCCCGGGCCACCGGGCCTGCACCGGCCGTTAGCAGCAGGGAGTCTAATGATGCCCAGTGGGTAGAAACGGCCGACGAAGGAGCGGGGGCAATGCTCGGACCAAGCCGAAATCGCGTAGCAGAGGTGATTTGCGCGACGTATGACACCTAAACGGCTAATAAGATTTGAAAAGCTGAGGGTCTTTCACTGATAAAAGTTTACGGCGATTTTCACTGTGAGCCATACAGTCAACCCTGCAGCTCTGTAGCTTACGATGATTTTCACCGTCAGCTACTGAGAATGTCACCGCGGGCTGCAGTGAATATCAGAGTAAGTTGCAGTGCTGCACCGTGAATAGAAGTATGCATTTGGATAAGGCTTCGCATGTCAAAGCATAGGGGGCTAGCTCTCTCTCTCTCCTCTCCTGCTTTGAAGATTCTCCCTCTCTTGCTCTCTTTGTCTCTCCATCTCTCTCTCTCTCTCTGTCTCTCCCTCTCCCTGCTTCTCCCTCTCTTCCTCTATCTCTCAACCTCACTCTCTCTTATTTTCGGTCAACGTCGTCGTCTTCATCTTACTTCGCCTCAATGGAGGTGGATGTGCAGCGGGAATCCCGTGACGACGGCGTTCGTATCGTTTTGTCATGGAGGATTCATCAAATGCTCATAGCGTTGCTGCTGCTGATGCTGCCTGCCGCTGCTGCCACTTCATGGGGTGCAAACGACTCTCGGCGCTTGCTGCTGGAGGGGAGGGTGGGGCCCTTCTCGTTCTGCAACAGCGAGATAAACGCCCCTTGTCTCTGCCGGCACCCAGCACAGCCACTCCAGCCAGGCCGGCAGAGGACCAGCAGGTCCAGCCTGCCCCAGCCTGCCCCAGCGTGCCCCAGCCTGCCCCAGCCTGCCCCACCCCTCCGCGCCCCACCGCGACGCACCTAGTCGCCCCGAGCGGCTCAGCCCCAGGCTACCATTCGTGTCCTGCAGCCAGGGGCGGTGGGACCGCCGTGTCGGGACGACTTGGTCGCTCCTCGGGGCTCAGCAGGGGAAGGCCTGGCAGAGCAGCTCAGCCCCGTGCTCAGCCGCAGCCCACATCTCATCCGTCTCGGGGCCGCTGAGGCGGGAGGTGGCGCAGCCCGGCCCGGTCCGGTGAGGCGAGGAGGAAAAACATCTCTGGTCACTAGCTCCGACCTGACGAATCCCGGGCGTAACCTGAAGGGATCTCCCGCAGGGCGCTGCCTCTCGCCTCGAGGGCCTCCCCTCTCGCCCAGTCCGGCTGCGGCACGCGGCGCGGCACAAGGCTCAAGGGGGTTTCAGAGAGTGATTAACATGCAGTCTGCCGTCGACGCGCACTCCGAGCGCGCCCGTGCCATCCAGCAGCTGGCCAGCCAGCTGTACTCTGGCATAACGCCACCACTCCGCTGACTCGCCCCTCACGCTTCGAAGTGTCTTGTTTTTTCTTCTGAATTTTTTCCTCTGTACGTCGAGTTATAATTCTCATTTTTATTTTCATCATTACCAATATTGTTATGATGTTTGTCTCGTTAGGGGAAAGAAAATGTTAATAAGACAAGTACGCTGCACCCATCTCCTTGCTAACACGCAGCAGGCCTAATCTAATTACGTACGGGATGAGTAGAGAATACATTTTCGCAGAATTTTTACGCACAAAGTAGCCCTTAAGTTTTTTCTGTGATCTGACTTTTTAATTATTATTATTATTGTATTGTTATTTTTTTTAACGGACTAGCTAGAATTCCATGAAAGTGCCGAATCTAGATCCGTCATCCTCGTGTCATTAAAGTGCACTGGGTCTGAGATCCGGCCCGAAAGTTTTTTCAGAGGAAAATTTGAGGAGTTAAGAGGTTTTTCTTTGAGGCGCGCCAATAGTTCAGCACAATACTGTCGTCGTTGGGCTCGACATCCGTGCGCCGAGTGGGCCCATGGCCGGAGACCTGTTGATTCTAGTCATGCACAGTATTTTATGAAATGAAAATTAAATGAGCATGATATAATTTAAAAAAATAAAAAACATCTAATTAAAGAGTTCTAATGAAAACCTAACCTAACCTAGCCCACAGTTAAAAAACCAAGTTCATCGGACACTCTCTTTACCTCTCATAGGGCTATGCATCCATACGTATGCGCGGTTCTTTCGACGAACTCGTGAGGACCCGTGGGCATTTTCTGGAGGTCTGTAAAGTGAGCGATGCGTATAGGTGCGTGCACGCACACATGCACGGCGCTCTGAAAAGTGTATAATTTTCTTCAATTTGTTTAAAATAAAGTTAGACTTGAGCCTGAGTAAACCTTAAAAAAAAAAAAATGAAACTGATTTTTTTTTTTGAAGTTTCATGCTATTTCGCCACTCCCAGCATTTCACTTCGTGATTTTTTTTTATTGTAACATTTTAACCACGCACAGTATGTTCAAGCAGGGCATCGCGGGGTCCCGTCCCGTGCGGTTATACAAACGTCGAGCGGGTGATAATGTTACTGCTCTACAGGAATCTGTCTTCTCAGGCGGAGCAGACCTGTCCTTGTAAACAAAGTCTTGAACCCCCCACGGCTGCTGTTCCGGACAATGTACAGTGCAAATTCTGGATACACGATCCCCCGCGGGCTGTCTGGTGGCGGGGCGGGGCGGGGCGGGGCCGGGGACCTACTCCGTCATGTTGGCAGTAATGGAGTGGAGTGCGCGCCGGGGAGCGGGCGTATCACGAAACTTACAACTAATGGGTCCTCATCGCCTCTCTCACCCCGGAGGCCCGAGGCGCGGCGGCGCCCGTCCCCTCCGCACGGCTCCTTCCTGCTTGGGCCCGGTCTAACGCGCTCGGTCCCGCGCAAGGTGCGACACGTCCCGCCCCCTGCTTGTTCCTGACCAATTCCCCTAGGTCTGATGCGGACCCCCCCCCCCCTTCCACTTCCCCTTTCCTGGCTCCAGCCCAGTGTTATTGTTAGAAGCCCCTTCGATATCGCCCGGTAGACCACCATCGATTCGGTGCGGAGGCTGGCAAGGTCGCTTAGGGAGAGGGTCGGTCGGGAGCGCTCCGAGGCGGCCAGAGATCCGGTCAGGTGACAGTGCTGCAGGCGGCTGGAGCTGCAGGCTGCAGGTGCAATTTTCGAGCAACTCGTCATAGTGCCTTTTGGAAAAATTCAGAACTGAGGGAAATTCAGAAGAAGATTGCAAAATTCAACATGATTTTCCGAAATTTATCATTGGACAAACATAGCAAACATGGATAAATTTTCGTGAGAGCACAATCTTATCGTTTGTAAAAGTGAGATGAGCATAACTTTTTTTAATAGCTGGCTCGGTGGGAACAGCAGGGGACGCCTGTCATCGGCCCTATAGGCAACACGCCGCACACCCGTGCGCTCGGGCGAGCATGGCCGCGCCTGCCGCGGAGCCGAGCTCGAGCAGAATGGGTTGGGGTGAAGAGTGGGCTTGTACATGTTAAAGTTGGCAACACTTTGTCTTCGTCTTTTTATGTTGGTACCTTTTTGAATTTCTTGTTTTGTTCTTCCAAAAGTTTACCTGTCAAATGGTTTTTGAATAAATTCATTCTCTATGTGCTACAAACTCGTGACGGTTCGTCACGAAGAAGAAAAAAAAGAGTTTTCGCCGAGGGGCCCACAACTCTGGAATTCAGGTGTACAAGGCCACCGAAATCTTTGGAAATCATATTGAAATCTCATTGAAATCAGTGAAATCTTTGAAATCAGTGAAATCTTTGAAATCAGTTGAATTCTCTTGAATTCACACGAATTCCGTTGAAATCACTTGAAATCTGTTGAAATCACTTTGAATTCACGTGAAATCACATTAAATTCAAATTCACATGAAATCACATTGAATTCACATGAAATCACATTTAAAAAGCGTCTCGGGAAACTCACTCAAATCGGTGTGGGAAGAGGAGGGGGGCGATGTGCACTCACAGCTGTTCGGCGAATTCGAGATATTTTAAGATTTTTAGATACTTTCATAACAGATTGAGGTTCCTATTTATTCTTAAAGCTTAGTGCCATTTCAATAAAAGTACTCAATGTATAAACAATTTCTTTTTGTTTAAATTTTTGCCATTGGAGGTGTAAATAATAGTCCTACGCAAATCCACTTCCACAAATCTGGTTTAGGAGGGAATATTAATTTATTAACTGGAGCAATAAAACAAAGTGAAAGTGCTAGATGACTCAGATTCTTTAAAATACCTCCTTGTTACGGCACAGTTGAAGTGAAATTCTCAAAATCGTGCATAAAATACGGGGATTCCCAAGAAAATACACGCACAGCTGATCCAAATTACTCTCTCAATTACATGATTAAATAGGATTTTTACTAAATTATTGTGAATTATTTCGATTTATTCCAAATTATTGGAAATTAACTTGCAACTGCGCAAAATAATCACAATTATTTCAATAATTTTTTTAAAAACAATTCAGAAGCAAATTTTGCTCTGCAATTGAAAGGGTGGCGTGAAAACATGGAAAATTTTTGCGGCAGTAAACCTCCCGAAGGAGGTTGCGGTTCCCGCCAGGCACAGGGCTTTTACCCCCTGTGGCAGCCAACTGCTTCGGTGTTCCATGGGAACCGGCGCTTTGCTGACTGCGATCCTATCGCGCAATTCGACAGATTTGATCCCCGTACCACCATTGGCCTACCCCTAGAGGTACGAGCGGTGTCAAGAGCGTTAGACTTCCTGATCCCAGTTTCAGAGGCCTTACCTCAGAGGGGTACGCGGGATTCGAACCCACAACCCCGAGTGCCGACACGTAGCCAGAACAGGAAGCGACCCAACGCCCAGAGCCACCGAGCCAACGGCGGTGAGACGTGTTTAACTTCTATTTGACCTGCCATCCAGCTGCGGCCAAAGGGAATGTCAAGCGCGAAAAACACTTTCCCAAGTGGGAGTCGAACTTCGGACCACTCAGTTCGGTGTTGCGCGCTCTACCAACTGAGCCACGACGCCACGATGACCATACAGTGCGATGGGTTCGAGTTGTATTTGCCATGCAGGAGACGCGGCAAATACGGCTCGAACCCGTCGCACTGTACAGTTATCGTGGCGTCGTGGCTCAGTTGGTAGAGCGCGCAACCCCGAACCGAGTGGTCCGAGGTTCGACTCCCACTCGGGAAAGTGTTTTTCGCGCTTGACATTCCCTTTGGCCGCAGCTGGATGGCAGGTCAAATAGAAGTTAAACACGTCTCACCGCCGTTGGCTCGGTGGCTCTGGGCGTTGGGTCGCTTCCTGTTCTGGCTACGTGTCGGCACTCGGGGTTGTGGGTTCGAATCCCGCGTACCCCTCTGAGGTAAGGCCTCTGAAACTGGGATCAGGAAGTCTAACGCTCTTGACACCGCTCGTACCTCTAGGGGTAGGCCAATGGTGGTACGGGGATCAAATCTGTCGAATTGCGCGATAGGATCGCAGTCAGCAAAGCGCCGGTTCCCATGGAACACCGAAGCAGTTGGCTGCCACAGGGGGTAAAAGCCCTGTGCCTGGCGGGAACCGCAACCTCCTTCGGGAGGTTTACTGCCGCAAAAATTTTCCATGTTTTCACGCCACCCTTTCAATTGCAGAGCAAAATTTGCTTCTGAATTGTTTTTAAAAAAATTATTGAAATAATTGTGATTATTTTGCGCAGTTGCAAGTTAATTTCCAATAATTTGGAATAAATCGAAATAATTCACAATAATTTAGTAAAAATCCTATTTAATCATGTAATTGAGAGAGTAATTTGGATCAGCTGTGCGTGTATTTTCTTGGGAATCCCCGTATTTTATGCACGATTTTGAGAATTTCACTTCAACTGTGCCGTAACAAGGAGGTATTTTAAAGAATCTGAGTCATCTAGCACTTTCACTTTGTTTTATTGCTCCAGTTAATAAATTAATATTCCCTCCTAAACCAGATTTGTGGAAGTGGATTTGCGTAGGACTATTATTTATACCTCCAATGGCAAAAATTTAAACAAAAAGAAATTGTTTTTACATTGAGTACATTGAGTCGCCCCAAAAAATACTTGAATTCGTTGGAAATCTCACGAAATCAGTGGAAATCATATGAATTCGGTAGACATTTAACTGAAATCAATGGAAATTATGTGAAATCAATGGAAATCACTTGAAATCATGTGAAATCTCCCGAAATCAGTGAATTCGCTTGAAATCTTTGCAATTCGTTGAAATCACCTGAAATCATGTGAAATCTTTGAAAAATCAGGTGTACAAAATTTTTTGTAGTTGTGGGCCCCTCGGTTTTCGCATAAAATTGTTCAAATCTGTTGTACTGTCCTGTATTTTCTGTACTGCATGTATTGTCTATAGAGACAATCATTTTACACTTTTGGGGTCTGTTCCACACCTCTCGTTTCAAGCCTTACTTTCAAAAATTTAAACACAATTGAAACGAGGAAACAAGGTTTTTTAGATACTCTGCAAATGTGTAGTAGTTTGCCACTTTAAAGTGCAAAACTAAAGTTCTGCGGTTATATGCAGAACTTTTTTGTTCTGCAGTTACAAGTGCAGAACTCATCAGTTCTGCACTTGTAAGTGCTGAACTCTCTAGTTCTGCACTAAAAACTGGATAGAGAGTTTTGCAGTTGCAAGTGCAGAACTAAAGAGTTCTGCTCTTACAAGTGTAAAACTAAAGAGTTCTGCACTTGGCACTGCAGAACAAAAAAGTTCTGCACTTATAACTGCAGAACTTTAGTTTTGCACTTTAAAGTGCCAAACTACTACACACTAAGATTTGCAGAGTACTTGTACACTGAAATACAGTGTTGTATACCCCTCGTGACGGCCGCAGCAGATCACCGCTGACCACACCACACAGAGTGTTCCCTTTTCCTTTGTCATACTGAACCGGCAGGGCGGGATCCTTCCTGCGAAATCGGCAATCGGCTCAATGCCGTTCAGTCTGACACTTTTGCCATGTGAGAGGAAACCAGCAAATACTATTGCGGGTCTGCATACTGTATGTGACACGGTGCCTTGCGGAGTGAGCAGGCGGGACAACCCGCGTTCCGTATGTCGCGTTTTATGTCATTCCGAATATGGTGGTCTGTCAATGGTACGACGTGAGCAAACAGTATTCTCTCTCGCTCACGAACCGAAATGTTTTCCTGACAAAAGAAGTATCAGAGGCGCGTCAGGCGTGTTCACTCAAATAATGCTGTGCAGTGAAAATGAAATAATTTTGCGCGGGGAGAATTTCTCTTTGACCTGCGAGAGAAAGCAAGCCGAGCAAGCCGTCTGCTTTTTTTAGTCGTCAGCTCCATGGTAAATTACGCGACTCAAAACAGCTATTTAGGTGGAGCTCCGTTTGTGTTACCAGACTGTCACGGGCAGGGTAGGTCTCCGCGCGAGCCGCCGTCTTTTATGCGTCGTGTTTCGCCGGTAATCAGTGCGGAAGGGGAGGGCCACTTTAGAAGGGAAAGAGGGAAATTCAAAATATGTCGGCCATCGGCCGGCGTGAAACCGGTTTAATATCTTCTCCTCGCGAGAAAGGGGATTCGAAACTTTGAATCCCGGACCGGATGTGATGTCCCTTCCGGGATGCACCGTGGAGGGGCGGGGCGGGGTGAGGCGGGGCGGGGCGTGGCCTGGCGGGGCGAGGCGGGGCCTGGCGGGGCGAACTAACTGGCTGGTGCTGGCCGGACCCGTTCCGGGCCTCCTTTGCAAACTTTTCAAATATCGCGCGTACAGACGGTGGAGGTCAGGAGGCTGTGGCCCGCCAGATTCACTGGGACGCCACCCCGGACCGATTATACCATTGCCATTTTCGCTTGGCTCTCTCCGGCCTCGGTTTGTTTACATGAAAGTACTTTTGGGGGGTCGGGGTCGGGTCGGAACCGGACTGCACGCGGCCAGCGCCCCATAAATGAAGTTCCCCCGAGCTGGCTTAAATGGAGGAATCTAATTTGCCGGGCACCCCGCGTCTTATTTAGAGCCAACTTTCTCGCCCCTCTCCGGCGGCTCATGCCTCTGCTTGCCCATCCGCCTCGGAGGGGCGCACTTTAAAGATGTTGTGTCGTGGTCAGAAACCCACAGTGATAGTCATTTCTGTGCGGGGGAGGTGATGAGGTCGGGAGTCGTGATGCAGAGGAGGAGAGGAGCTCCAGGAATCTCTGTCCCCGTACACACTGTAGAGAGGGGCTAAGGGGGCTCAAGCTGACGAAGTGGTCACCTCCGTGTGCCGTGTCGTAGGCTACGGCCGTGTGTATGTGTGTGAGAGAGAGTGAGAGAGAGAGAGAGAGAGAGAGAGGGGGGGGAGTGTTTAATTTCTAAAACGACGGTTTCATTTGGGGGATTCTACGAGCAAATTTTGGGCCAGGAAGTTGAGTTTCTGGTGTACCAAAAGGCTGACTACTTAGCAGCTTGCATGCTGTGCTCATTGTTTTGTTATTTTTTACGGTAAAAGCAATGTCTATTTTTATGTGGGAAAAGGGAAAACTTTGAGTAACTCACTTTATTTGAGGAAAACTCATTTTTTGAGGGAGTCTCCTCAAAAACATGAGGAAGCTTAACTTACTTTTTGAGGAGATCTCAAAATATGAGGAGACCCCCTCAACACATGAGGAATTTTTCTCAAAGTACGTGGAATACTCAAAGTTTTCCCTTTTTCCTCTAAAAATCAGACATTGACAAAAAAGGGGAAGAAAACTAATATCTTTTTCGTTTAAAATTTTTCACATAAAAAAGTAGATATGCAATTCGCCTTTGGAAAAATTAGTTAAAGGGGGAATGGATAGGCAAGGTCTTGCAGTGGAGCTAGGTGGGTGGACTACCCTTGGACTGGTAGGCGTCCATCTTAGTTTGTATCTGACAAAGTTGGTGGGATTCTCTTGAGTGTCGGCACTGGTGGGGGTCGGGCATCTTCTTTTGTCTTCGATGTGTGTTTGAATTATGAGAGAGAGAGAGAGAGAGAGAGAGAGAGAGAGAGAGAGAGAGAGAGAGAGAGAGAGAGAGATGACGAGCGGGTTGTCGGGACGGCGCCAGCAGACGTACTTCTGACGAGGATGAGTGGGCATAAAATAGTGTAGGTGCGCCACGCATGCATGATTCATTCCTCCTTGTGACGCTTCTGCGAGGCGTCGAGGGCGGTGGGTGGGGGATCAGGAAAAGGGGGCGCTAGGGGGGAGGGGGGCTGGCAAGATATTGCCACTGGAGCGATAAAACCAGGCAGGGCGGGGTGAGGTGGGGCAAGACGGGGCGAACCCGGGGCGTCGTGGCGGCGTCGGTGGTGGAGAGCGGCGCGACACCCTCGCCGCGGCGCGTCGCCGACGGCGTGGCCGGAAAAGACCGAGAGACTGAGTGTAAGCGGGAGGGGAGCCTTGCCCGGCTGGCAGCGGCGTATCAGTTGAGTCGAGAGCATTAATTCTAGTCGCGTCCGAAGGGGTAAAAAAAAACCTGAGGGGGGGGGGGGGAGGGGCGACAACCACCGTTCGCCCCCGGGCGCTGTGATTGGCCAGCTCGGTTTGGTGCCCCAGCATGCACCCGCCGGGCCTTGACCGGGCTCTGCTCTCCGCAGGGCTCGGGTCAGCCCGAAGTGAACCCGAGCAGCGCCCAGACACTCAGCGCCTGGTGGTTGCATGCTGGGGCACCAAACCGAGATGGCGAATCACAGCAACCGCCGGTGCCCGGCGGTTGTCGCCTCTCTCCTTGCAGTTTCTCTATGAGAGGGGTGCGTCCCTCCCATTCCGGTCCAGCCAGCAGCCCACGGGACGGGGTCTCTCTCTGTCTCTTTCTCTCTCACTCTCACTCTAACTCTCCCTCACTTCCTCTCCCTCTCTCCTGTCCTCCATTCGCTCGCTCTTTTCTCCGCCTCCCCCTCTTTTTCTCTTACCCTCACAGAAATTCCACTCGCCTTGCGTTGGTGAATGCCGCCGCCCCGCGCCGTCGTGTGCCTGGCAGGTCAGGCTAGTTAGGGGATGAAGGGGAGGCTGTGAGAGGGGAGAGGGAGGAGGAGGAGGGGGAGGAGGTGAGGCGAGCGGGACGATGTGACGCGCCCGTGTGATGGAGGACCCCGGCGTTATTGTGCGCCGTTATGAAGCTCAACAGTTGATACTTTTGGAATACAAGTGGCGGGGAGCCATTAGGTCCCTTCCTCTGTCTCTCTTCCTCTCTTTGCTGGGTGGATCTCCCATCTCGCTCGCTTCCGCTTTCCCCCTCCCCCCACCCCGCCCCCATCCCCCTCACTCGTCGTTGGACACGGTCTGCTGCGCCTGGCCGACGGCGCTGGGAGGAGAGAGGCGATTCCCGTCCGGTAATGCGCTATGTTTGGATGAAGAACGTTGCCCGCGCTCCTTGCGAGGAGGTGGGCGCTGGAGCGAGCCTACCCTCGCCCCGCCTTTTCTCTTTCTGATTCTCCCCCCCCCCCTCTCTCTCTCTCTCTCTCTCTCTCTCTCTCTCTCTCTCTCTCTCTCTCTCTCTCTCTCTCTCTCTCTCTCTCTCTCTTCCGCCATGTGCGAGGCGGGGGGCGGGCGGCGTGTGTGAATATTAATCATGTTCTGTATGATTTACGAACGTGGTGAGGTGCTGAGGTAAGAGCCGCCGCTTCGGACGCCTTGTGCGTGCATGTGTGTTTGTGGTGAAGGGAGGGGGGGGGGTGTTCAAGAGTTACAGCCCTTCCTGGAGCTGCCAGCAGATTTTCTAAAGTAATGCTGCATATTCTTTAGAAGATGTTTTTATTTTAAGTCATTGAGACAAGATACTAGACAGCTGCAAGCAGCTACATCGCGCGCGAAGGCATGCAATTTGTGTCTTTCTTGTTTGAACCATTCGCGTCGCTCGTTCGCTCGCGGAGCTAACATTTCTTTGTATTATTGCCCCTTTTATCTTTGCGCGTGACTCAAAAATGCAAAAAACTAAAGTCTGCTCACACTTATGGGCACAAACAGAAACATGTGTTTCCAGATCAGATGTTTTGACAAGTTGCTGTTCCCGATTGGTTACACTGGCCTTTGAAGACGTTGCTTCGAATGGAGCGTATGCCTGTGAGTTTGAGTGGCGTAACCCAAGCGCTTGTGATGCGTGAAGTATTGGAAGTTATCGTTGTAGAATTCGATTGTTTACTCGGAGCGCCTTTGAAGCGGGTGAACCTGCAGCGCAGTTGTGTGTGACTGGGTCCTATCTCGCGCGCCTATGAGACGGTCCGGACAGGTTCATTTAGATTGATCGTAGACAAACTTTAATTCTCGAGTAAAACCTATCCATAACTGGTTTTCGCACAGGGAATCTAAAATGAACCTCAAGTTATGTCCAGGACAGCATACACTGTTGTTCAATTATTGTGACGTCACATTCTTTTTCATGTGAAAACTGTCACATTCCTTTTGATATTAATGTCACATTCTTTTGAATGTGACATTAAAATTTAGCCCGCATTTTCTGGCCGATTCACATTGAAAAAAAATGTGACATTACATTTTAAACAATGTGACACTTTACACATGAAAAAGAACGTGACGTCACAGTAATTGAAGAATAGTGTATCCAGCACTAGCTGTCTAAGACTGCCATGTTGAACGTAGACAAACATTGGTTTGTCTACGACAATATGTCCAGGGTATCATGAATGGTACCACGTTGCGCACCGACGAACTTTTATTGCATCCGATATCATGTCAAAGACAGCATGTCCGGGACTACGTTTCGCGTAGACAACATGTCCAGGACATTTTTCCGTGTACGGTGCTGTTTAGGACAGCGGCGTTGCGCACAGACAAACGCTTTCGAGTTCCAACGAGTCGCGCTTCGCCGAGTCCGCTCGCGCTCCGCGAATAAAATTGTTTTCTCGTAACGAAAATTTTGCATCAGAAACAGAAGTAACATTCTTCGAACTAAATTGTTCAACTAAATGAAAGTTTTGTCAAAAACAACGTTTGTTGAGATTTATTATTTTCTTAATTCGACGTTAATATAGATAAATTGAGCCATCAGTCCTTTCCGGAGAAAGAAATGTGAATACCGGTTGCTGTCAGGTACTCATCCACAGTATTGAGGGTAAAGAGATCCAAACAAATGAAATGAAAAAAGGACATTGCTTCTATCGTTTAGATGATTGGATCGTCACCGCTTCAGGCAAATTTGGTTGTGTGTTGTGGGAAAGGGGAGGGGGGGGGGGGGCTCAACTTGAAAAATAGCGATGCAAAGCCATTCATCGATATAAGTGGTTTCCTGTTTTCAGAAGCTATCCATCGCCATACGCATCGCCCTATGCATTCACCCGCGTAATGAAAGTTTGATATCGCGCGGTTTTGCGCGCGTGGTTACGTCTGATTAGAGCCACGTTCTGCCATGCCCGTCCACGCCCCATCAGCCCCCCTCCCTCCTTTTTCTTTCTCTCCAAGTCACTAAAAACACGCATCACGATTTTTTTTACTGCACCTGATCATATCAGGCCCTATTTCCAGCTTGACTCACATTCCAGACCCTCTTCGTCCTCCTTTGCCTTCGGCTTCCTTCCAGTCGTAGGGGAATTGCTTTTCATTTGGCCGGAGGAGTTTCAGGATTGGACGACTGAGGCCCGTCGGCCTAGGTTTGCGTCGCCGTGATGGGGCGGAATAGTGAAAGAGGGAGGGACGACTCGCAGGACGGGGACCGTCGGGGACTAACATCTAAGTTACTTATTTTCTCACGTCAGTCAAGGTGGCTTCTTTACATTTGACAAGTTGGGAGAGGTTGGTGGATCGATGCGGGCTGCTGCTGCTACAACTGGAGGCAGTGGGCTGAGCTGAAGCGCCGGGGCCCTGCTGCGGGTGGAGCGGGGCAGGGTGGATTGGGGCAAAGGGCTTGACATTATTGGCACCAATTTGCTAACCCCCTCCTGCGCGCCGAGCCAGGCCGGGCCGGGCGGGCCCGGGCCCGTGGGAGTTGCCGATGGAGTAACCTGAACGCTTGTGGCACATCTTGGCGAAGCGCGCTGTGCGGCTGAACCTCCTCCAGCTTTGGCAATACTCCGATAGTTAGTCTCTCGGACCAGACCGGGCAGGACGAGATGGGTGCGGTATCCTCCCAGAGCGTCCGGGGTAGGGCGGCCCTGGGTGTTTTACATAAGTGCTTTGCGATAGGCCCCGGACCGGTCCGGGAGAGGCCTGCCTGCAGCCGTGGGCAGCAGAGATTGGGGGGACAGGCGCGGGAGGGGTACTTTTAAAAGCGCATCAGCGGGGCCGGGCCAGGAGAGAGATGGAAATGAGAGTGGGGGTGGGGGTGGAATGGTAGAATGTATGAGAGAGAGAGGGGGGGAGGGAGAGAGAGAGGAGCGATAAAAACGGTGGTAGGGGATTAATCACATTGCTGACGCGTCCTCGCTAACGGCTGATAATAGAACGACTTTGGAGTCAAGTTTGACAGGAGCTCGCGGCGGCAAAGCCTTGTCAGTTTGCGGGGCGGGGGCGTAGGCGGGGCTCGTCTGGGTGCGGCAGGTGGCAAGGGAACCGCAGGACGCACTGTTGGAAATCGAGGGGTTCCTCACTGGCCAACTTTTTGTACATTTGCCCGAGCCCAAGTCACGTTCAGCTCGTGTTCAAATTGCGTTCAACTCGTAAAAACTTACGTCAACTCACGAAAAAATTGCGTTCAACTCGCGAAAAATTAAGCTCAACTCGCGAAAACTCGCGCCAAACTCGCGAAAATGTATCAACTCACCAACTCGTTGTACACCTATTTTGGGAGTGGGAGACCCCTTTTTGGAAATGCTGTAGGCAGTGACGCTTTGCCTGGAAGATCCTCAGTAACTGGTGTATCGAACGTACCGATTACACATCGCACGTGTAATTGGGACGTTCGATACACCATTTACTGGAAAAACAAATGTGACATAATGCGTCACGTTTCTTGATGCGACATGTTATGTCACTTTTAAAATGAGACGGTGTGGCGCGGTTTCTATGCAATATTTTTTTATCAGCCATTTTATTCAAATTCCGCGGGGTCACCACCGAACTAGCATACATCCGATAGGGTTCCGAGAAACAGTAACAAAGCTACGGCTGTGTTGATGAAGTTCGGCGTCTTCTTACCATGTGCTGTTTTGCTCCAACTACCCTGTCATATGTGCTAGTTCGACTCGAAATTTTTCGCCTGAAACTGAGTTGTATACTTAAACATATGATTGCAGCTGACGCCACGCTATTATTACAGAAAGAACGGATAGATACAGGTGTCGCGTTACAGATATGCTATGTCACATTTGTTTTTCCCGTATATTTTTGCCAAGTTACGGCTGTGTCATGTCGTGTAAAGGTTCAGACCGTAACTACCCTTATAGGGGCAGGGGACAAATTAACAGATGAGATCGTGGGCCTGGCGAGCCCTGGGTTTTCCTAGCAGTGCAGAGCAGACCTGGCAGGGCCGCTCCGCCCGAGTCTATCCCCGAGCCGAGCCAAGGGTCGACAAGTTTGCCGGTGAGGCGAGGCGAAGGGTCAGGACAGGATCTGCATCGCTTTGGGACGCCGCGGCGTGCCGGTAGCTGCGGTGATTCGAAGAGGGACGGGACGAGCCAAGGCCACAGCAACGCAACGTAATTTGGAATTTAGAACTCATGTTTAAGTTTACGATCGGAATCGTAAATTCACGGAGGCCCATTTTTGAGGTCGCTTATGAATGGTAACTTACTTGTAATTTGATTCAGTAATATCGAAACTTGTCATCATTTCTCATGGAAAAGATTCCCGTTATCTCCATCAGTATAACTCGCACAGTTTGCATGGGCCCCTACCGGCGGAGGAGCTGCTCAGAGCTATAATAGCACAATAGGTCAATGGCGCTTATGAGTAATGAGATCGCTGCGATCGACCTGCCCGTCCCCGTTCCTGAGGGAGCAGCCGTTCAGTCGAAGTGCTGATGGGCCCTACCTCCGGACTGTCGGTGTCGGTGCCTTCTTTTGCAGCCGATCAGCCTCAGTTAGTTCCATCGTAAATGTATTCTTCTTTCACAAAAGCACACTGGAAGTATGATACATGAAGAAATCACGAAGAAATTTTAACAACACGAGATACGTGCACGGGCCGGCCGGGACTCGTCTTGCTTGCACTTATGTTTTTACTTACTCCAGACTTGCGAAGCGGCTTGACAGGCACATCAGTAAATAGCTTGATTCTTCTCATTTCGATCAATCACTGGCTGTCTAGTTCCGAGGACAAACTGATAGAATATGGTTGAGTTTCGCGAAGTGCGGTAAATGGTGGTGGGGGGTAGGGTGGGTCGTTCTCGGACTTTTTCCGATTCCAGATTTCTAATAGTGCGGAAAAGTTGCCTTAGGACTTCCTGATTCCAATGCTTTTTTCCGTTTTGAAATCGGACTTCATCTTTAACCCGAACTCGAGCCTTGAAATTTCGAAAATTTGCCTTAAATCGTGATATTGCCTACCTAGCGCCTGAAATACAACTCCAACGGCAAAATGTATAGAACAAAAGTTGTTTGTTACGTCGTCAACTATCAAAATGATTCTTATGGTCATGACCGTAGGACGCTCCGTTTCCGAGATACGATCGAAAAGGCGGCGCAGCGCAGCGCAAGGTGAAAATCTGCGTGCGGCCGCCCTCTCCCCTGAATGCTCCAACTATGGCTCCGGCGCGGGGTAGATGTTCTGTGCACTACGCGTCGGTTATTCGGACCGCTCCTCCCGTCTCGTCTCCACTACTGCACTAGTGTTGAAAATGCTTGGAAAAAAATCCGGAAAAAAACGGATTTTTTCCGTTTTTTTCCGGAAACTTTCCGGGCATTTTCAACACTAGTGCAGGCGCATGGGCACGGCATTAGGATTCATTGTGACTCGGACGTGATGAAACAAGATGACACAATTCAACATACATAGTAGGAACTCTTTGGTTTGCACTTGAACACTGAACTCAGGTCATTTCTGTAAACTTTCAATCAGACAATTGGTCATTCCCTATCCTAACCTTCACATTCAGAAAACACAAAGTACTTACAACGATGATAGTTTGGGAAAAATTTTCGATTTGTGTTCGACAGGATACCCTTTCCCACCAAATATTCCATGCCTCGCAAATGCTGAAAGTGTCTCCTCACGTAGGCAAACTAGGCGAGCTTTGTCACAGTGGCTGCCATACTGCAGCTGCTTGATAAGCGGATGATCGGCCTCACGTTCGCCATATTGGATACCAGAATCTCGGATGCCGAGGGTGAAGACAAAGCTCGCCTAGTTTGCCTACGTGAGGAGACACTTTCAGCATTTGCGAGGCATGGAATATTTGGTGGGAAAGGGTATCCTGTCGAACACATATCAAATGACCTAATAATGAATTCGAAAGTTAGTATTGGCGAAATTTTAAATCAGAGTGAAATTACACAGGATCCTACAAAAAGTTGAGGCCCTGGCCACTAGCAGGAAGTATAAGTCTAAGTTAGAGCGAGAACTGGTGGCCCAACTAATGCACCTAGAACTTAGCCGAATGGGCAAAATTTCAGAGGAACTGAAGCAGCCCAATAAAGATGTGAGTGAATTACTTCAATTATTCTAGGAGTAATTGAAGTGATTGAAATGAGACCTGTGGGCTTGGAGGCGTTATCTATATTAGTATGATCAATTGTAGTTCCAAGTCCTAGGCCAGGGTAGCTCCCTGTAGGTAATAATGTGTTATTTGTTAAAAGTTCCTTTTAAGTATTTTAATTAAGTTCAGTGTTCAAGTGCAAACCAAAGAGTTCCTACTATGTATGTTGAATTGTGTCATCTTGTTTCATCACGTCCGAGTCACAATGAATCCTAATGCCGTGCCCATGCGCCTGCACTAGTGTTGAAAATGCCCGGAAAGTTTCCGGAAAAAAACGGAAAAAATCCGTTTTTTTCCGGATTTTTTTCCAAGCATTTTCAACACTAGTGCAGGGGGGGGGGGGGGGGTAGTGGAGACGAGACGGGAGGAGCGGTCCGAATAACCGACGCGTAGTGCACAGAACATCTACCCCGCGCCGGAGCCATAGTTGGAGCATTCAGGGGAGAGGGCGGCCGCACGCAGATTTTCACCTTGCGCTGCGCTGCGCCGCCTTTTCGATCGTATCTCGGAAAACGGAGCGTCCTACGGTCATGACCATAAGAATCATTTTGATAGTTGACGACGTAACAAACAACTTTTGTTCTATACATTTTGCCGTTGGAGTTGTATTTCAGGCGCTAGGTAGGCAATATCACGATTTTAGGCAAATTTTCGAAATTTCAAGGCTCGAGTTCGGGTTAAAGATGAAGTCCGATTTCAAAACGGAAAAAAGCATTGGAATCAGGAAGTCCTAAGGCAACTTTTCCGCACTATTAGAAATCTGGAATCGGAAAAAGTCCGAGAACGACTCACCCTAGTGGGGGGCCCGGTCTCGATACCGCATGGGGCTGCTCAGAAGTGCTGCGTTGCCAACCCCTGGTCCATCGAGTTGGTGCGGGCGCTAGAAGCAGTACCAATAAGCCGCAAAGAGCGCAACAATCTGCCTCAGTCCATGCGTACGGTCAATTTCATCCCCGGGGGGAGAAGGGGGAGGAATCTTGTCTATTTGCAGGTTAGGGAAACGGTGTGCAAGCTCCTGCGCACGCCGCGCATACTTTTAGGCTATAAAGTGCAGCGGCGCTTAGCGGAGGTGGAGTACAGCAGGAGCGCAGCTGCAGAGCTGAAAACCCCCTCGGAAACCCTAGGAAACCCTCAATCGGGCATCCGCGTCCATTCGAGGTTTGGGTGATAGGATAGGGCATTTTCAACTTGATAAGATTCCCGCCAGTGCTTTAACTTTCCTGCCTTCGCAATCTCGAGTAGGTTGTGTTGCACTTGCACTGTGATGCCACGTTGAACCCTGTTGGTGACCTCTGAAAACAGCGGGCGCGACGCAACGGAATGGTATGTGCAGGGATGATGCAGCTTGAATGAACAGCTCCTCAGTGCCACGAGCCCCGCCGCGCTGCCACTCGTCCACCCTGCCACCCTGCTGCTCCGCCGCCGTGCCCTACTCGCTAGCCCGGGGCATTTGTTGTATCCTCCAGACACGCGAATGGCGCGCGCGGGTCGGAACGCGATGGGACCGCTGCCACGCTAGCAGAGCTCCGTCGGAAAACGTCCCGGGCGCCGGCGGAAAACAAAAGGAGGGGAGAGCGAGACAGACAGGGAGTTTGGAAAAGGGCGGGTCGGACATTGGAGTGGGGGAGGGGGGGGGGGCAAGGGGCAGAGCAGCTATCAGCCCGACGCTGTAGAGGAGAGCGTGAAGCGAATTTCCCTCCGCTGTTGGCAGCCCCGCTACCAAGATCCGAAAACTTTGGGCAAGCTCGGCTCGAGGCCAGGCCAGACGAGTGGGTGGGCGGGCAGAGGCAGGCCGGGGCAGGGGCCGGGGCAGGGGCCGGGGCTGCTTGCGGCGACCAAACTGCTTTCTTTTCCCATCCAGACAATCGGGTGGTGATGAGGGAAAAGTTAGCGTTCGCGCGCTGCAAGGCCGCCGTGGTACACCCGGTACCCGCGGGTACCCGTGGGTATTTGCACGGTGGAGGGACGAAGCACAAGCCGCGAGAACCGAGGGGGTATTTACTCCGAGAAAACTTGTACAGAGTACTCCGTATTACGCGGTATTACACCGGTATTACATAGAAAATTTTGCAATCGTAGAGCATATTTTGATATTTTTTGGTATTACATTACGCGTAATACCGTGTAATACCCAGTCAGGTGTACAGGGTATTACAAAAGTGAAAACCCCCTCGGTGAGAACAGCGAAGATAGCGAGCGCAGATGCTCGTATGCGTCTGAAAAGGAGAGGTAAGAGTGAGAAAGAGCAATGTTCTAGTTCAAACGTCTCACTCTCACCTGTCGTTTCCGGACACATACGAGCATCTACGCTCGCTCGTTTCGCTGCTTTGCACGCTACCAGCTTCAGAACTCCACTTTGAAAGAGCAAGATTGTATTACGGAACCAACTACGGTGTGCCGCACCTTCGGTTTAGAAACCTACTACGGTGAAATAAGTGGCGATTTCCATAGTTTTCACCGTCATCAATTTTAGGAGATGATGCGAATGTATCAGCCTGCTTGTACTATCACAGAACGGGCAGCCTAGCCTGCAGAGAGCAGCGCTGCCAGCAGAGATCAACCGTCGGAGCGAGCAGCCAGTGTGGCAGAATATTGTACAGGGGTGGAAATGTTCGCGCGGCGCGCGGCGGCAGCGTGTGCACCGTGCGCGCCTACAATTTACAATGTGCGGAGGCTGCAGCCGTTGCAGTTTGCAACGCTCTACCTCTTTTTGGATTGAACTCGCCTGTAGAAGGTATTTAAACGTGCCCGCTCGGATATTCGTCACAGAAAACTTTTGGTACTTGAGGTCGAAAGTAAAAGACGATCGCTTTCATTGGTTGGATTTTTCACAGAATATTTCTGCTGAAACCCCGCTCGTACAGGGAAATTCGGCTCAAAATTTATGTTGCGTTTGATATTGCGACAAGTATGCATGACAACTCCGTTGTTTACCACGATTGCGCGAGATCATATTTTTTTTCTCTTTTCACTTTTGAAATATTCAGCTGTCTCCCCTCACCCACCCCTCTCCACCATACCCCTCTCTATGACGCAGTGTGCCTAGTACGTAAGCGCAATCCTATGAGAGGAACCCTATTTTTTTTATTTTTTTTCGGAGGTTGAGGTACAGGAGAGACGGAGTTGGCGCCGGGAAAGGAGGGCTGTACGAAAGGGAGTAGGGATGGTGGATGGCGAAACGAGATTCTACCGAATCCTCTCGACGATAGCGTGCTGCGGGGACGCAGTGGTAGCGGGAGCGGGACAGGCCTCAGTCAGCTGAAGGGTGGGGATGGGGTGGGCACCAGGCTTGTAGGACATCGCCCGCATTGTCGACCGCACAGCGAGCCGTCAGTTGGGTTCGGGGCGGCGACAGGCCGGCGTCGGGTAGGGTAGGGGTGGGGCCGGCCAAATGCGACTTGGGTGCGACCAGCCTTCCGTCTTGTTTCCGAGACACCCTCCCAATCTCTCTAGAGCCGCCTGTCCATGACGTTGACCGGGACCAGGCGTGTCGTGGGCCGACCTGCCGCCTGCCGCACTGCTGCTCTGCTGGCGTTCGCTCCCACCATGGGGCGGGGCGGTCTGCCGGCTATACACATGCTGTGCGCTTCTTAGGTTTTCCGTTTGGTTTATCCGGTCTTCACCACTTTTTTCTTGGTTTTCCCATTATCTTCACGGCAAATCTGAAGTCTGGGATTCCCAGGTACTTTTTGGCGTTTCCAGACTCGAGTCTGGAAACGGGAAATTATTTCCAGACTTCTCCTGGGCGCGCGGCCCTTTTTCCAGGCAAAACCTGGGAAGCGCCTCTTTTCCAGACTTTAGCTGGGAAAGAATCACCGTTTCCAGCCCCTCTTCTGGGAAGCCGTGGGCAAGCGGCTCTTTCCCAGACTCCGCGACTTGCCCACGGCTTCCCAGGTGAGGGGCTGGAAACGGTGATTCTTTCCCAGCTAAAGTCTGGAAAAGAGGCGCTTCCCAGGTTTTGCCTGGGAAAAGGGCCGCGGGCCCAGGAGAAGTCTGGAAATAATTTCCCGTTTCCTGACTCGAGTCTGGAAACGCCAAAAAGTACCTGGGAATCCCAGACTTCAGATTTGCCGTGTTGTTTTCTAGGATCTTCTGAAGGCTTCGTACCATTTTCTGTGGTTTTCCCTCATCTTCGTTGGTCTTCCCTTACATTTTCTAGGCTCTCTTAACATGTCGCCGTCTTCCCTCAACTTTTGGCGGTCTTCCCTAATCTTTTTCGGGTTTTCCTTCCCATTTGTGACCTACGATTGTATTAATCTTCTTCGGTTTTCTTTGGTCTTCCTTGTGGTCTTCCCGGTCTTTTCAGTTTTCCGGCCGGCCGTGGCTGGTGTAACGTAGTTGCGGACCCCTCACTGTCAGAAAAAACCAGAGTGTTTAATACGGTAAAAAATGGTCAACAAATTGCCTTATCAGGCTGTACCTGATCGAGTACGGTCTTTGAAATACAATTCACAATCATTTTTAACATGCTGTCTTATGGGGGCTACAATGAATGAGGTTCGGTGATGCTGTACCTTGCCTACCACATTTTTCCGTACACCGTCCTGTACTTTGGTACAGTATTTTTGACAGTGCTCGGCGGGGCCTCGTGCTGTGCCACTCAGCCTGATCGCATCACGCGCGTGGTGTATCGCCTCGGACCCGGAGTGTTATTAGCCTTCTCCCTTTACCGTGTTTCTGTCGGCTAAACGAACGAAACAGAAAGGAGACAAAACGCTGTGTTTGCAGCACTTTTCCCGCCGCGCCACCGGGACCCCCCCCGCCTCACCCCCATCACCGGCCTCTGACACATTGACTGCGATGGGATGGGGGCTGTTAATCCCAATAATTTACTCTGAGTGGAGGCGGCGGTGCGCGACAGGGACACCATCTGATTCTGCTGCGCGCCTCGTGGTGTCGGGGTCCCGGATCACAACGTAATTATTTCAGCATGCAGGACACAATATTGGAAAATGCTCCGATAAAAGGCGTCTATACATCAGCCGGTTTAGAAGGTGTGGTGCGGCCGAGAGTTTTACGGCTATAACGTGATGGAAAAATTGTAGCTGCAAGACAGCTACTTCTTACGACATAACGTTTTCGGGACCGACAAGTCTTCGTATGCCCATCTTTTAGGATTTTCATGCAATCCGGTCGCTATCGGCTGCGATAGCGGTCGGGTGCGCTCGGGCGTTCGCGGGCACGGCACGGGCACCGTCGCCGACGCGATGTGGGCGCACTCTGGTCGGGCAAGCCTGCACCTACTTCTCCCTTCGTCAGCCGTCAGCCATCTTGTCGCTTGTCCTTGTCGCCGTGACTGCTAAGTTTCGTGTTCGTGTTTCGTCTCAAAGATCGAGGAAAAACTACGTTTTCTCTTCTATTCTACTTCAAATAAAAGGTAAGTGACATTATGAAGTGGTTTTTGTAATTCACGAATGGTGCTACGTTTTGGTAACATGTGATTTTGTACGTCTTGGCTTGAAAGCCTATGAGGCGAAGTAAAGGCTCCTTTCCAGACAGTAAACAGTGTTTTGCTACTCAAAATTCTACTCTTCTTTGTATATTTTCTACAACAAGAACTCTTCAAACTGCCTCAAAATTAATTTATTTTACGTAGAGCTGTGGACCCGATTCGGAATTCATTATTTTTCAACAACCATAACCTTACTTCTTGTTTACTTAGAACTTAGACCAGAGTACATCTTGTTTCAAACGCCATAGGCCAACGCCTCTCAGTAAAATGTGTTCTGTTTTTAATCCATCGTTCTTTTCATTCTTTTTTGTGGGCATGGTAAATCATATCAACGAAACAGGATAAGGAGAAAATCACTTCTGATGAAATCAAACAGTTTATGGCAAGTTTGTTTGCAAGCTCAAATCTTCTCTTTTTAGTGAGATTGTTTCTTAAAATTAAAAAATAAATAAAACTGATTTGGTTTGTATTCTAATTGCAGTGAGGTGCTTGGATTAAAGGCAAAGTCACTCCAAAAGCACTTACGCTGTCATCAGAAATGTGAAATGGTTATCGCAGAGAGTTTAAGGAACACAGTCCGGAGTTGAACAAGAAGAATCTAAGTATATTAACTCATGACGATGAAACAGGATAAGGAGAAAAACACTTCTGATGGTAGCATACAGTTTATGGTAAGTTTGTTTTCAAAGTCAAAATTTCTCTTTTTAATGACATAGTTTCTTAAAATGAAAGTAAAAAAAAAAAATAATAATAATTTGGTTTGTTTTCTAATTGCAGTGAGGTGCTGGAATTAAAGGCAAAGTAACTCCAAAAGCATTTACGCTCTCATCAGAAGTGTGAAATGGTTATCGCAGTCAGTTTAAGGAACACAGTCCGGAGTTGAGCAAGAAGAATCTAAGTATATTAACTTATGACAATGGAAAAGGATAAGGAGAAAATCACTTCTGATAGTAGCATACAGTTTATGGTAAGTTTGTTTCCAAACTCAAACCTTCTCTTTTTCATGACATTGTTTCTTAAAATGAAAGTAAAAAAAAATAATAATTTGGTTTGTATTCTTATTGCAGTGAGGTGCTGGAATTAAAGGCAAAGCAACTGCAAAAGCATTTATGTTGTCGTCAGAAGTGTGAAATGGTTATCGCAGCCAATTTGATCATCACAGTCCGGAGTTGAGCGGAAAGAATCAATCAAAGAATAGTAACTCATATCAGCGGAACGGGATAAGGAGAAAATTACAGTTAATGGTAAGTTTATTTAAAAACTTAAATCTGCTCCTTCTACTGACATTGTTTTTAAAAACAAAACCAACTGATTTGGTTTGTATTCTTATTGCAGTGGGGTGCTGGAATTAAAAGCGCAGCAACTTCAAAAGCATTTATGTTGTCGTCAGAAGTATGAAATGGTTGTCGCAGCCAGTTTGATCATCGCAGTCTGGAGTTGAGCCGGAAGAATCAAAGTATAGTAACTCTTATCAATGGACCAGGATAAGGATAAAATCCTGATATCACCCAGCATGTTTGTAAATAGTATTTCAAATAAACCCCAGTGTATTTGAAGCCATTCTGTAATTATTTAGGCTTTACCTTGAGCAATCACTTCTTCCACTTCCATGCACAGCATTGAGGAGAAAACTGCAGACTACACAGAAGAGAGTACTGGAAACAAACTTTAGGGTTTACTTAAAGTTCATAAAAAGTGAACTTGAAGTTCCGTTGATTTGCCTAAAAGTTTCTGGAAAAGTTAACTTGTCCGCAATTTTTCCAACATTTTCTTAACTGAAAAGTTACTTTAGTAAACTTTAAGTTCACTTTTAGTGAACATTTCTTACTTTTAAGTATACTTTTAGTTGTGTTTTAAATACACATTTACTTATCTTAAGGTGTACATTTAACTACATTAAAAAGTGTCTCAAGTCTTAAGCAACTCTTAACTTTAGCTGAACTTGAAGTTCACTCCAGCTATGTTCTGGAAAGTTAACTTTTTTCCGCCCGGGGAAAACTGTGGTAGGCAAGGTACAGCATCACTACCTCATTCATTGTAGCCCCCATAAGACACCATGTACGATTTCATTAAACCAAACCCTGGGTTAAAGTTTTTGTTTCACTAAATACTTCGGTGGATGATGGTTTGTGTGGAAATTTAATTTAAAATTTCTAGCCTAACGGGTCATGTTATTGAATATGCCTTATCTCAGAGCCACTAGTACAGCGGGCCACATGCCAAATTTTAGATTTCTAGCTCAAACGATTTAGAAGTTAGTCTCTTAGTAAACATTGTCCGATCAGCTTTATTTTTGAACTGTGGAGTTAAAAATGACCGTGAACCGTACTTCAAAGACCGTATTCGATCAGGTACAGCCTGATAACGCAATTTGTTGACCATCTTTTACCGTACCAAACACTGTTTTTTTCTGACAGTGTTTTAAGCATATTATAGATAAGCAATTTAAGAGTTGATAATATTCCGTTGTCTTTTGTCTTGGTCACAATGTCGCGTTACAATTTCGTATCCACGTCACTTGCCTGCCTCCGCGCTCCGCAGCAGGCGTTGCGTCGCAGCGTCACCCGAGAGCGGGGCGGAGCGCGGTGCCGCTTGTTGGTCGCCGGGCTCTGGACGGACTCTGAGCTGGCGTAAGGCAAGGCTGGCCTGGGCTGCTCGCGCAGGAATCTCGTTTCAAGGAGAAGAGCGAAGGAGGTGGGAATGGGAAAGGGGTGGGCTGGCGGCTGGCGGCCTGGCACAGCTCAGCCCTGCCAATCACTGGTTGTGCGCCGCTTTGCCAGAAGGGCCGGAGGAGGGCCGACCTTTGATTACCCCGCAGTCCTGCTCCATTGTGTATCCATCGCTGACCCCATCATTTTTGTTCACTTAACTCGTACCGTTTTATTTTTATTTCACTCACGTCTTGTAGGTTTTCAGCAGATGGTATTACGTATTTGAACTAAACTAAATTATTAGGAACTAAGAGGTAATGTCAGCTGGCTTGTACTCTCAGAAAAAGCGTGGCAGAGTCCGCAGAATATTACGTGCTGGGGCTTCGGCGAGGGGTCATTCTCTCATAAGATCTGTTACCCGCCTCTCACGTCTCGTCTGTTAAGCTGTAATACGCTTCGAAATTTTACTCATTTGGCCAAAAACAGGGGGGAAAAAATCCCAAAACGGCCCCAAACTAAATGAACTATGGAGAACTTTGGCTTACAAGCTCTTACTACGCTTCTATTACGGACGGATACTTTTACGCATTTATTACGTAAAGAGTGGCCCAACTATGAGTGCATACCCGGGCTTCGGCGCGCCGCGCGCCGCACGTGGCGCGCGGCGCCCAGTCCACAAAAAAACATGCGCGATCCCGTGATGCAGATTGGATTGCATCGGAGCTAGTCCTATGGTAGAAAATTTACCCCACACTGTCAAATTCCTACAAAGAAATGCTTTTGCAAATGCTTCGCAAATTGCAAAGTATTTTGAAGCTTTGCAACTTGAAAAGCATTTCTTTATTTGTAATTGCGAAGCAACGCTTTTGAAATCGAACCAATAGAGTAACGTTTCACTGTTGGACTCAAAAAGAGTCAAGCACACCGCCGAAAACGTAATCGAAAACGTAATCAAAATGACTCCAATAGAGTAATGTTAACCAGTCTCGCTCTCCCAGAGATACACAAGAGTCGCTCTGCCAAAATCGAGAACGTTGACTCCTCCGTTTACAGTGGTGTAATAATTACGATTAAAGTAAATTAAGGAAGCGTTTTTTTTTGTTTTGTTTTTTTTTGCGAAAATTGAACTCTTGTACTTCGAAATTTGAGAATTGTCCCTGACTAGGGTGCAATCCCGTGAAGCAACGAAAAAGAAAATCGTGGTTTGGAAGGGGAAAGCTTTGACGAAAGTCTTGTCGCACTCTCAGGAGAAGAGATTGCCGACTCGGCTATTGACGCAGTACATAGTAGGGCCGGCCCCGCCACCCGCCCAGCCGGCGTTATAATCAGGGAGGGACTTGTGGCGGTACAGCAGGTGAAGCACTGCCCCTGTGGGAACGGGATGGCGTGGGGCAGCAAAGGGGGGCGCCTCCGGGTGGAGGGGGTAAGGGAAGGAGCAAAACAGTTACGTTGCTGAGCTGCGCATAGAAACACAATCCCACTGGGGATCCCGTTGAAGGTCTCGTTCCCGCTTGTCCTTGAGGAGGAGCGGAGCGCGCGGAGCCTTCTCGGCTCCTCCTGCGCTCAGCCCGGCGCGGCCCGTCCTAGTAGGCCTGTTCGGTGGTGAGATTTCAGAACCGGTTTTAGGTGTTGGCAAACATCGGTTTTTGATTCGGTGCACCGGTTTTTTGAATTAACCGGTTTTTACCATCAACACCGGTTTAAAAATTGAAACCGGTTTTTTATTTACAACCGGTTTTTTACGGTAAAACCGTTTTTTACATTAAAACCGTTTTTACACATTAAAACTGGTATGAAATCTTCAAATTTCGTCAATATTGGTGTTTTCGTCAAAAATTGTGCACGTATACAGAGAAAGATAGGAAGAGGTGGATTAATTTCTCTGTTTAATAACTCAAAGATTTCTTTAATTAAGTTTGATTGGAACATAGTCATGGTATGTGGATGGAGACATAGTAGCATAAAATATAAGCAAAATAATCTTATTTTTGGATAGGCACCAGGTCCTGATTCATTTCCAAAAATATTTGGATCTCGAAACGAAACTGGAGTTCGTGATATACCGGTGTTACCGGAAAAACCGGTTTTCAGGAGAAAACCGGTATTTGGAGGAAACCGGTACACCGGCTACCTTGTTTTTCACAACCGGTTCCAACTCAGCACCGGTTTTAAACCGGTGTACTGGTTTTTGGAACAGGCCTACGTCCTAGCGGCCTTTGCAACTGCTCTCTGGTGCAGACTCACTCGCTCCGCTTCTCTCTCTCTCCCTCTCTCTCTCCCTTTCCCTCTCCCTCTCTCTCTCAGTCTGTCTTTGATTCTCTTGCCACTCACTCACCTCTCTACCTTTGCCACCCCCTTCCCCTCACTCGCCGGTAAGTGCTTTCGCTCTGAGGGGGCCGCGCTGTCAGGATGACGGTCCAGGCACGCGCAGCCCTGCGGGGCGGGCGGGAAGCCGAGTCGAATAGCGGCATGGTGTTCGCTGACACCACTCGTCGACCAGCCCCAGACCCTTCCCTCTGTCCCGAGGCCCCACTGTGAAAAATATCCTCGTGAATTTCCGATATTTTTTGTAATTTTGATTTACAAAATATGTCGTAAAGTTACGACTGCCCATTCTTGCTCGTCGGTCAATTCCAAGTCGATAGAGAGTGCTTGTAAATTTACAATTTTAAATTGTAATTTTACGACTTTTATCATGGAAAATTTTCCCGTAACCCTTACGAGTATTTTTCACAGTGAATAGCAGCTTTTGATCAGTAGCCGCTTCGCCGCTCCAGCCCTTTCGCAACGGTGGGGGCGTATAAGACGGGCTGAAAATTCCTACCTTCTACTCCGTCCAGTCAGTGAACAGAACCCGCGACCTCCGAAAGAAAATTAGTATCGCGTATTGCGAAGGTTCATTCGATGCTTTTTTCATTTTGTCACGATCGAGAAGGTGTCCTCTCCGTCACACGGTATCACGATATTAGACGGTGAAACCAAGTGTGCAGTTTCTAAACACTTGGGAGTGTGCAACTCCCAGTCTTACATGTAGAGTTCAACCAAGAGTTGAGCAATAGCGAGTGTTTAACTCGCTTGGAATTGTTCAACAAGGAAAGAGTTGTCCGGCGCAGTTGAACTCTTGCGAGTGCACAACCGCAGTCGTGTCGAACACTAAAAAGTACACGCAGCCGTGAAGTTAAGCAGTTGCAATCGCACGGCTGTTCAGTTAAACACTTTCACGTGATAAACATGTACACTTCCAAGTGCTGAACAGTTGCACACTGCACACTTGGTTTAACAGCAATGTATGCGCGGTAAAATGTGGTTTTACAGCAAAATTTCAATGTTTATTCAGGACTGCGTCAACGGTATTGCGGAATTGAAGTTCCGCTCGATTATATAATTGCTGCGAATCGGGTTTGAACTGCGAGCGTCTGCAGCTGTATTGACTTTGAGCCTTCCTGTTGTTTTTTTCCTTCTCGTGTGACATTTGCTTTGCTTTCATTGCAGGTAAGTGGAGCCGACTATGTGGCCTTCGTTAGCGCGGCTTGTTTGCCTGCTATAGCGAGCAGCGCCGCAGTGAGTGGCCTACACCGAGTGCACAGCGCGCCGCGCCGCCTGATGTGGGTACGTTGGGTCAGGTTATGTTGGGCGTGGTATTAAAGGTAAGGGCCTGGTGAAATAATCGGCATTTTCGGAAAAGATAGCTGCTTTCTGTGTTGAGAAATTGGCAATATCTCACTGATCAGACCTTAAGAAATGTTCAAAAGGAGCAAATTTAGAAGCCCATAATTATACCTCAAAATTTGTTGCGCAAGAAGTTCTCCAAAGTTGGTGCAATTTAAAGGTAAAAAGTGGTGTTACTTTGGAACGGCTTGACGTACAATGGCCAGACTGCTCAAAATCAGTTGTTTTGTGTGTGTTTTTTTTTTTCTTTTCACCTTCTAACACATACTTTCAGATGAAATATTTTCCTCAAAATTTATCGAAAATCTGGATTTTACCGGACCCTTACCTTGAAGGGTATGACTCTGCTGGGCTTGTGCTAGACTGGAGGTGAGTGAGCAGCGAGCGTCGCTCACTTGCGGCCGCTTCAGTCCGGCTCGAATGCCCGTTCCCACACGCTGACGCGGAAGCTACAGCGGCCATTTCCGACTCTGATATTGACATTATCAAGGATGAAAACAAACGTTTTCATGATCATGCAACCGGCAGTCGTTCATTATTTCTTGAAATAACTGGCAGGTGCGACGGCAGGTGGCATTCACTTTTCTGCGCCACCGGGTTTCAGCAGGGCGCTTGTCTATCTGCGGACACAGCTGATGCTCGCGCAATGGGGCGGGGGTATGACAGAAATGCCAATCACCAGAAAAATCTCTCTCTTTACACACACACATACACATTTATATCTATATATACATATACATATATACCACTTCCGTCTGCCTTTGAGTTCTGCAACACCGCAGGGCAAGCAAAAGCATAGTCTACCCCACAAATGGCCGTGCTTCTCCGAATGGCCCTCTGTACCGAGGCGGGGCGGCGGGTGGGAGAGAGATTCAAAGGGACGAGTGGCGGCAGTATCTGCCGCACCGAGCGATTCATCCTTCCGCCGCGGTCCGCTATCGCGATGCATCGCCCCCCCCGGAAGAGCAGGGATTGCCGGCCCATGGTGCGGCGGAGCAGGGGGAAAGGGGGGGGGGCAGCGTGACGGTTTAATAAGATAGCGCGCCCGGGAGTAAGTCTCATGTGTTTCCGGCGGCAGGAGTTAGCAGGGCATCAGGCGGTAGGGAACTTTTGTGCTCGGAACACTTTGCTGTGCTACCGCACCTTTGGTGGCGGCGCTAGCAGAGAGAGTCCGGGGCGGGGCGGCGGAGAGGTAGTTCCCCGAGCACGTTTTCACTCATCGGAATTTTGTTTTACATATGGTATTACGTAAATAATGTACCACAGTTATTACGCGGTCTCACACGCCGGCCGCTGGGCGGAGGTGGGGGTGGGGATCGGAGGGTAGCCTCCTGGTGCCCACTTTCATCTGGACCAGGAGTCGTCAGCTACCTGGTCAGTGTTTGGTGCTGGGCGAGCAGCGAGGAGGGAGCGAGCAGGCGAGCATCGCTCACTCGCCAGTCTGCTGCTGAGAGCCGTGGTGCGCGGACGTACATGTGCACGGCAGGAGTGTCTCCTGAAGAGACCACGGCACCACGCATACTTTTTGCAGCTATCGCTGACGCGGACGGCGTGTGTGTCCTCGTATTATTGGCACGGTTCAGGATGGCAGCATGTCGGGGATGGCAGCATGCAACGCCGCGACGGACAGCCGGAGTTTGCTTGCGGGAAAGCTTCGCGATATGAACTCAAAAGCAGTGTACCTGATATTCTAATCTTATTGTTTCCAACCATGAACTATTGTTCTTGCCTTTCTTTTCAAGCAACGAATTAGTTGTAAAAGTAAATATGATATGTATAAGTAAAAAGTCGTGAAAAAAATCAAATACATTTATAGGAAATCTGCCATAGAAATTTTTTACAGTGTGTAGTCTTCTACCCTTATGAGGCGAGGAAGAGGGGAGGGGGAAAACTGTGGTAGCAGGGGGTGGAGGCGGAGTGGTCAATTAGAGGGGATTATTGAGCCTCACATTCGGATTCATTTCGGGCTACCCGTAGTTCGGGCTACTCCGAAACTCATCCGCGGGCAGTACCGGAATCTTACTGATTTTTAACAAATCCGGATGTATTTTCGGTACTACCCGGGTAGTTTCGGGTTGTACCGAGGACTGCCCGATTTTCGGGCTGATTTCGGTACACAACATTTCTGTAAGGGACGCAAAAAGTAAAATATATATTTGGCGTCCGAGCTAATATATATATATATATATATATATATATATATATATATATATATATATATATATATATATAAATGAAAAGGCGCACGTGGATTACACTGTATTACACGTACCGCAGGGAAATCTGTTATTACGCATGAGTAAATTTCCTCGCCATTCACTAGTCACTGAAGATCTCTATCTCTTTCCGCTCATCGTTTTACTCGACGAGCCCCCTCTGAATCTTTCTCTCGTTTCTCGCTTTGTTTAGAGTTCACGGTGAAGTTCCCGCTCGCCTCCTGGAACTGAGACCAGCAGCGCGTGGTACCCTCGCGTTGCCACGCGGGAACAGCTTACCTCACACCCAGAGAAGCGTGTACTTGGTTTTTCGTGTGCTTTGCTTTACCCAAGGACAATGCGCTTCTTTCGAGAGCACGCAATTTTTTTATTTGGTTCACCTCGCGTTCGTGGCGTAGCGGCCTCGCTCTAACGAGCTTCATTGTGGGAGCAGGCGGCAAGGGGCGCGACCCTCACCACCAAAGGTCCAAAGGTCACGCCCGAAATATTTTTCCCTTGTTTGCTTCTTTCAGTGTTAGGGTACGTGTTTTTTTTTCCGTATCCTGACATAGATGCAAGATCACTCATTTCTGTTCACTTTTATTTCGTTTTTTTTTCTTTGGGGGAAAAAGAGGCACAAAAAAGACGCCAGATGGTTGTATATTTGGTATGCGTTTCGCGTATGTGATAGGGGCTCTGCACTTGCTATGCAGCCATCATTTCCAGGAAGTCCCGGCCGCGGATTGGGTTGGTGAATATGCGGGGCGGGACGGGGCGGGGCGGGACGGGGCTGAGTTGGGGGGTGGGGGGGTGCCATATCGTGTTGGGTGTCGCGTCGCCCCGGCTAGGGGCGATAGGGAGGGAGGAACTGCAATTGGGTGGGGCCGGGCGGGGAAATTGTTTGATTGAAATAGTTTTGTAATGCAAGTGGTGACCGGACCACGTGTCGGTCTCGGGATGTGATGTGACGATATGCGTGACACGCGTGCTGCTCCCGCGCGTGACCAACCGCAAATCGCCGCGCCTACTGCGCCCCTCCCCACCCCGCCCCGCCCCGCCCCACCCCACCCCACCCCGCGGCGCAGACAAATTTCCGCAATTACTCCGTCTTAGCGCCTTGGCTGGCCAGGCAGCCCGAGGTCGGCGGTCGCACCCGGCCACGTGCCACCTCGCCGCCTCGGCGAACAATACCATCATTAATCGAAGCGTTACTTGGCGCGCGTAAAAAAAATATGTACAGGCTTCAAAATTTTTGGTAAGAAGCAAGAGGGAGGGCGAATCAATTGATAAAGCTGAATACACTCTTTAAAAAATCAGTACAAAATTTTGTATCACTGATACGAAGTTTTTTCAGTAACCAGATTACAAGTTTTGTAACATTATAAGATACAAATTTTTGTATCGAGATGTTACAAATATTCGCTTCCTAGTTACAAAATTTTGGAACATTATACACTGAGAAAAATGTTTCGTTGCAGCCATCAAAATTTTAATACCCATAATCAAATTTCGTTCGGTCGGTCCCGGTTAGTCATAGGCATCAAAATTTTAGTTGCTGTAACCGAAATTTTGGTTGCTCTAACTAAAGGTTTAGTTGCTGTGACTAAAATTTTGATGCCCATGACCAAACGGAATCGATCGAACAATTTTTTATGGCGGCAATGAAACATTTCTCTCAGTGTATGCTACAAATTTTGGTGTTGATGCCTTACATATATTTGTTTCTTGATGAAAGAAGTTTGGCCCTTTCCAATTGCCGAAATCCAGCATTATATAGTACTAGTTTTACATTTTCCTTCCAGAGAGTCAATTCAGCTTATTCAGGGGTGATTTGGTGTGCGCATGAGTTTTACTCGGAGACCCTGAAGTCGAAAGGTTTTCACCAACCTCTAATCAAGTCCTCTTTGGGGAGTTATGCTACGGATTTCGAAGGAACGAACGAAAGTCATAGTGTTATTCATATGGGGAGTAAGCTGTTCTCCACGCGCTCGCTCCGACTGAGTGGTTGTTCAAGCTTGCGCTCAAACTGAGCTGTTCTCCAAGCGCTCGCCCCAACTGAGTCTTTGTCGTAGCTCCTCCACGGACTAGGTCTTTGTCGAACTGAGGTATCGATACTTGCCGGTCAAGTCGACCTGCCCGAGTGGTGGCGTGGCGAAGCGTAGCGGTGCCGGTGGCGTGACCTCAGTCGGTAGCAACGACCTGTAACGTAGTGGGTAGCGATTACAGTGCTCTTCGCTCGAACACCGCGGTTGTTTGGGGTGGGGGGTGGGGGGAGGGGTCTTTATCTCATAAACGGTTTGATAGCATGTTGTATTTATATTATGCCGAGCTCAATTAAATCCTCTTTCCAAATCAATTTCTGTTTTCATAAAACCTTACAAGCCATTCCCTAGTACCTTCTTTTACGACCTCCCAGACGAAAATTCGGGTTACGATTACGGCTCTGGTTACGATTACGTTTACCATTACGGTTACAGTTCCGATTTCGATTACGGGTCGATTACGGTTAACGTTAAGACGTTACGGTTACGACGTCGTAAGTCCGTGAAAGGTTCCTGCCCAAGGGATACTAGCAGCTGCCGTTCGCTGCGCCTGCCCGGCGGGTCAGCATGGTCAGCATCGTGATGTGATTGTGTGAGTTACTCTTACACTGGGAGGCTGCCGTGTGGGGACACTCCACTCAGGCTGCCCGCAGGGCGGCGCCCACACCCCGCCCCGCCACCGCCCCGCCACCGCCCCGCCACCACCCCGCCTCAGCCCACGTCCCTGTGCGCGCTCTGCTGCACTGTGGTCTTGACGCGACCATAAAATAATTGCCCACCCTTTGTCTTAGTTACCCCCTCCCCCTCCTCTCTCTACCGCCTCCCATCTACGCGCCCGCCCCGCCGCGCTCCGCCGCCCGCGCCCCTGCCCCGCCCCACCCCGCCCCGCCCCGCCCCGCCGCGCCCTGAGGGCGTTGATGTAAAACCTCGAGGGGGCAGGGTGGGTCCGGGATGGACGGCGGGGCGCGCTCCCGCGTTACTTGCAGCTGCTGAGGCATGTCTCGCCCCCCCCCCTGTTACAGGAGAGAACAACTGGGGATCACTGCCCTCCCCCATAAATGGAAATCGCGGCGGCTAGGCGCGGTCTCAACTCCGCCGCCGCGCGGCTGGTCGGTGCCCGGCATATGCCATCTCATCATGGGGTGTCATATGCCGACCAAACCGTTCCCACGGGGCTGGCCAGGCCGCTGGGGAAGGGGGTGAGCCCTTGTGCGCTGGACCGCGTGGCAGGGCAGTCAGTCGTCAGTCGCCTAGGAGCTGTGGAGCGTGGAGGTAGAACCTGTAACCGTTAAGAAGCCAATACACGTGGTCGGAACATGTGCTCGGTGTGCATCACTCATCTCGCCTAACAGAACCCAAGCAAACGGCCCCTAAAACATCTTCTGGTGCATCGGCCGAAGTTAGGCAGTGTGCTCATCGAGCTCAAGTTCTGTCTTGTGCGCGATAGTGAAAAATTTTGTGCTCCTCGAATGTGTTGTGAGTGTGAGGCGACTCAACCAGTTTTGGATCTTTTGGATTAAGTGAAGTGAAAAAAAAAGAAAAAAAAAGTGAAACCTTAAGTGAAGTGAAAAAAAGAAAAAAAAAGTGAAACCTTGTGCTGCCCTTCGTCAACGTCAACAGCGGAGACTTCGAACCAGCACACGGTAGGCCATCAACTCCATTGTTACTCCCACCCTGTGCTCAGTGTTGTGTCGTGCTCCGTTCCCAAAACTCCCGCTACCATGAAGCCATGTCAATTCAAATCAGTGATCTTTTAACGGCTGGAAATGATAAACCGGCATTTTTGATTTATAACGCCTCCTCGTGGGACGAAAGTGACGCCAAAAATATCGCGAAGCAGCTAGTTTCAGAAATAGAAAGTTATCCATTAGTTCTTGTGGAAGAAGATCTTGATAAATCAGGATATCGAACCTTCGATTTTGTAGACTTTGTTGTTAGTTCCGAAATTAAAGCAGACGACGCGGCAACTGTCCAAGTAGCCGTCCAAAAAGCTGACTTAGAAAAATATCAGTACACTAATTGTAAAATCGTCATTGAAAAAATCTATCAAATTGCCCGTCGCAGCATCAACCGAAATACACCTGAAGTAATTAATTGCCTAGCTCGTATTCTAATTGCAGTAGTAGATTTAATTAAGAAAGCAGACAAAGAGGACAAAAAAGCGGCGCAAAAAGGAAAGGGAAGAACGAGCGCGTATCCAACGGGAGCTAGAATTAGCAAGGAGACTAGAAGACAGGGACGACCAAGCTCGGAGAGTAGACGAACTTAAGCGCGAGTTAGACGAATTTCTCAAATCTTTAAATATGTCTACCCCAACAGTTCCTTTGACGCTCCAACCAGGGCTGCCTTGCTATGATGAGAACGATCTGAATGGATGGTTCAAGCAGGTCAAATTAATATATGACAAATATAACGTTCGGGGGGAGGATATACCACTGTATATCCAAAATGTGCTCCCACCGTATGTAAGGTCGGCTGCTATGGGACTAATGGGGAAGCCCTGGGAAGAGTTCACTAAGGAATTAATTACCAGATTTCAACCAGACCAGTCTTGGACCACGATTTTAGATGCCATAGGTAAAATGCGCCCTATGCAAAATGAATCATGGAAAGCGTTTGCCAACAGGGTATATGAAGTAGCTCTAAAAGCAGACCCTCCCCTTGGGACAGCTGACATCTGCACGGCATTGTTGGGGCTGCTGCCAAAACAGGTAGCCCTAGCAATGGCGAGCAATGAATTCGAAACTGTGCCCAAATTCATACAAACAATGGAAAGGGTCCTTAGAAATCAAAAAGCTGTTGAATCCCATAAGACAGACGAGAGAAGCCAGGACAATGTTTCAAAGGTAATGGCGGCCATCAGTGATTCTGAAAATTCATTTGAAATGTCTGAACTGAGAAAAGAACTGGACGAGGTTAGGCAGCACGCCAAATTTTTGACCATGATGGTTACCCAGAGAGGTAGTGGCTATAGAGGAAACTTTCAATGGTCAGAGAAGAGGCCGTGGCAATTGGAGAGGCCGTAGGGGCAATAGTTATGGTAGGAATTACGGGGGAAATGGCTATGACAGGAACTACAGGGGAAACAACTATGAGGGAAATTACAGAAATACAGGCAGAAACAGCAGCCCGGGACGCGACGGTGCGAGGGGCTCCGGGTCCGGGAGTCAGCGCCCTGAGGACGCACAGGTACAAGTTTACCGCAACCGGTCAGACAGCAGCAATTCAGGGCCACGGGACCGTAGCTCTTCTAGAGACCGAAGTTATTCCAGGGACCGTGACCAGCGTGAGAAACGCTGCTACAGTTGTGACAAGGTAGGGCACCTGGCTTACGAGTGCTGGAAGCTCTCGAATTTTCGGTAAGCAATCGGAAAGAATGTACTCGGATCGCTGTGGAAAATGGCTACTTTAAGTCCACAGTAATAAATAAGGATAATTTTCAATTGCTCAAAGTGCCAGGAGATGGTAATTGTTTTTACCACAGTCTTGGGGAAATATTATATGGCACTCTTAGAAATAGTATGTCACTTAGGGGTATGGTGGCTTCATACATTAGAAATAATTGGGACAAGTACAAAATGTACCTTCCGAATATAAGTAAGGATGATTATCATAAGTTACATAGTCAAACGCGGGAAATGGCAACAGAACTGCAGATAAGAGCTGCAGCAGAACTCCTAAAAATAGGCATAAGACTACAAATTGGAAACGACGAAAAGTTGTACACCTGTCAGTCCAGACCCTTCCTGTATGTAGTAATTCGACATACGGGCCCATTTGAGTGTGGTCACTTCGACCCCCTAGTACCTAGTAAAATTTTTCACCTCTGCTATGATGAAAAATTTAAGGGGCTTAATAATGACAAAAAGAATAATCAGTCAGATGGGTTTAATGCTACACGTTCTCACGGTACTCCTGCAGCACTAGAAAGTACATCGAGTTCGCGTGTCGGTTGCACTGATATCCACGGTGAACGACCAGACATGGTAGCCCTGCAACAGGAGAAAAAGGCTAGATTCCATGACGACGTGATGGTAAGAATATATCAGAAAAAGGGAGGATGGATAGGAAGTGAAATAGGAAAGCTGAAACCACCAGAGAGTCCAACAGGTAATTCAGAAACAGGAAAAGATGGTTTGTTTACCTCTGTTGACGCGCGACGCAAGGAATCGCGGTCATCGACTCCTGCAGCGACGGAAAAGACGGAGTCAATCTCGCTGCCGACTGCGTCTCCACGCAGCTCATCGACTGGGGGCGCGACAGCTGGTAAATCAACGGGCGATCACACATCAGTGTGTGAAAGCACCTTTCCCTGCTCCTGCTGTTACGAAACAGATGATTTAGCAGAAATTATGGAAATAAATTGGGAACACCCGATCCAAATTTCTGACCCGGCTATGTACTTCCCTATTAAAGTCAAAGTCAACGGCAAAAAGATGATAGGTTTTATTGATAACAATGCAAACTGTTCAGTTATATCACCCAAACCATGGTTAAAATCTGAACGTGTTCAATCAATAAAAGGAAATTTGGCGTCCCGTTGACAATCCTTTTGGGGCCCACCACCCTGTAGCCTAGCTCCCTCCATCCCCCGACCCCACCCCTCTCCCACCCCCATCCTACACTCTTCTTACCCTCTCCCGTTCTGGACTCTACCCCATCCCCCCCCTCTAACCTACCCCAGTTCCCTGCCGCCTCCACCAAACTCAGCCTCCTCTTCCCCCCGTCCCTCCCCCTTTCCACTGTGCTCTCCGTTCCTCGCAGGGTACAATTTTTGTCACTTTGACCTCCCTCTCTATCTCACGTTTGCAAACCCTTCTCTCGATCGCTTTCTCAGAACCTTTTTTTAGCCATCCGCCATTTAGTACTGATTTTGATGATATTGTACCGGGTGTTTCTTTGAATGCGTAAGCGTAATGATGTTGCGGGTTTGCATACTCGCCAGCGCTGCAGGGTCCATGGAGCCTTACGTGCGAACAATGGGGTAAACAAACACTGTTACGCATTCAAACAAACACCCGGTACAGGTCGGGTGTGTCTTGCTCAACAGAATGCTCTCGAGCTTTTTGGCTAGTAGATTTTCTAGCCGGGGGATCTTTTACTTCGTTAATACCATGCACACATGCCTTATACATAATGTAATACCCATAAGCAGATTATAACATTCTCGTAAACGGTAGAATTTTTTGAAGGAAAAACTTTTTCACTCGATCAATGGCTCCCCCCCCCCCCCCAAAGAGAATTGTGAGAGAAAAGCCCTACCTTCATAAAATTTAAATGTGGTAGTTCTTCGAGGAGGGGAATAAAATATCAAGTCCAGACAGAGGTGCTACAGCTTACCAAGCGACAAAACGTGCCTACAACAACTCTCGATAACGCAGAAAACTCGGGGAGCTTAGAGAAATCGCATGGAAAATGACAGACGCCCAGGAAAACTTTGAAAATAAGCTGCCGTAAAATTGATGAATGGCCTCGAGGTCAGCTCATGAGACGACATGCGTTTTTACGTATGCTAAGGGTGAGTTTTAGTGCCCCAGTTCCAAATGTCTCGTAAACATACGCAAAACACTTACTTATTTCCACCGTAATACTTGTGCTGTTGCACGCGAAATATTACACAGAAACAATTCTTCAAAACCAGGGAAATCCTCCATATAATAAATCAAAGTCAACATCTTGAAAATCAGGAAAAACTTACGAAAGTGTTATTGAAAAGTTTCTGCCAACACTATGCAAACAATCATGAAGGCGCCCGTGACACTAATCTTAGGTGAGTCTTTTTAAGTATACTGAACGCAGGGCAAAGGTGGGACGCCAGGTTTGGAGAGGAACCCGGGGCGGAGTGAGCCAGTGCGGGGCACCGAACGGGTTGGCGGAGCGGGGCGGGGCGGGGCGAGGCGGGCGTAGCGTGGCGGGGTGGGGCAGTGCGGGGCGGCGTGGGGTGGCGCGGGGCGACGCTCGCCCGTCACGCCCATGCCGAGGGAAATGCAGGACCCGGCATGACTTGGGGATGAGGAAGATCGAGGATGGAGGGGGTGGGGGGGGGGGGGTGAGGGGGGGGGATGGGTTGGGGATCTCGGCGGGGCGTTTGTCCCCGTGTGGACACAACCTCCCCTGTCGGCCGGATTATAATCTAATTCCGTGTCGCGCGCTTGCCGCCTCTTTTATTATTTTTCTGCCGGCTCACAAGGGAAGATACCTACATTAATAATTTGGCCCACGTGCCGTGCAGCGCCAAGTCTCTGGGTGTGGCGAAGGGCGGTGCTGCTGCTGAGCGTTGCGCCGTGCTGTGCTGCTTTTGCTCTGAAATGAACTTTTTCCAGCGTTCTTTGCCTCAAGAGGTGACGAGCAGCGAAACAAAGAAAAAGGAAAAAATAGTCCCACAAACTAGATTTTTCGTTAGTTTTAAGGCAATAAGTGACTCACTTATTGTAAATGCAAAGCACCAAACTTCATGACATGAAACCATACTTTAGTCACCATTCTGTCACCAATTCTGTTTGCATTACTGATTTCTCTTTCTTTCTTTCTTTCTTTCTTTCTTTCTTTCTTTCTTTCTTTCTTTCTTTCTTTCTTTCTTTATTTCTTTCTTTCTTTCTTTCTTTCTCGTTAACTAAAAAGTGCAAGTTGTATAAAAGCTACCCTAAATTTCAGTTTTGGGGCCCAATTCTTTTCCTCTGGGAGAGATGACGACAACACCGAAATTGAAGTTAGCTGAAATGGCTATCAGCGATCAATTCCATCACTGTATTTATTCCTGGTTTATCTGCTCGCCCCGGGCGCGGCTGGTGTTTGGTGTGTGTGAGGTTCCCACTCTGGCAGGGGCGCAGCAGCCGCGCAGCGAGCCTTCTTTTCACTGCTGCTGTTTGGGGAGGAGGGAGTTAGGGGGGCTTAGCGGGAAATTTATCTCGAAAGAACATATTGTTCCTCCCTTGTCAGCTGTAATTCATCATTTGGGTGGGGGTGGCGGCGCAGACAAAAGACAGTCGCACGAGCGAGGAGCTGTGTGAGAAGGAGAGAGAGAGAGAGAGAGAGAGAGAGAGAGAGAGAGAGAGCGGGAGGGAGGGAGAGAGGCATCAGGGGTGTGGGGGCGTGTCGGCAGCCGCGTCACCCGGGCAAAGAAATAAGGCGGGGTGTTTTGAATGGAGATAAATGTTTTCGAATGGGGTTTGTGATGATGTCGGCGGCGTCGCGAGGCGTGGCCGGCGCGCATTGTGCGCGAGGCGGCGTGGGGCGGCCATGCTGGGCTCGGGGGCGCCGCCTCTAGCGCCGCCCGCAGCCAGCCCCGCTCTGCGAGAGCGTGACATTAAGCCCACGCCCCGCGGCTCAGTACACGCCGAGGAGGTGCAGTAAATATCAGGTGAAAAGCAAAGGGTCGTCAACTCCTTTTGACCGCGTACGGAGGAATATGGAATATTACAGGTATTATTGGTAATATTACACAAATTTTACAGTACTGACGTCATAATCCTGGGAAAATGGGTAATATCGACGTAATATTACCTGTAATATGGGTAATATCAATGTAATATTTGAGGTAATATCATCTCGTGTACGGAGGAATACCGGAGTTGACGACCCTTTGGTGAAAAGTATAAGAAAAAGAGTATTAAAATATTGGCGCGTGTGCGTGTGTGCGCGGCGGGGTCACTCTGCCCGGGCGCTTCGCCCCGCGCGCGGTGCCTGCATTGTTCAGCGCGCGAGCTGTGCTGCTGGCGACGCCCCGAGGCGAGGCCTGGTGCGGGCCGGGGCCACAGTAGCAGGCCAAGCTGGGCACGGGCACACAATGTGTGAGCAGCTAGACCTCCAGCCCCGCCCCGCGGGTTGTGCTGCTGACGAGCTGGAACCGCCCGAGGGGTCGCCAACTCACCTCAGCAGTGTACTCTCTCTGACTTGAAATGGACTATTTTCACTATAAAATGGAATATCCATAGGTGAATGATGAAATTTATTTGTCTTCAATTTATGCTTTTTTGTTGGCAGAGCGCATTATTTTCTAGTGAGAAAAAAAGTCGGAATTAAAATCGGACAAAATGTTTATTCGGACAAAAATGTTTATTATGGTAGTGCAGTTTTCTTTATTTTAAAACAAGAAAACTACTGTACTACCCTCAAAAAAACATTTATGTATATATATTACGTCATTTTAATTTCTAAGTCTTGACGTTTCTGTCTCTAGCTGAATATGTCTGTAAACAAATATCCACGATCTGTAGACGAATTTCATCGCCCTTACACATTACAGTGAAAAAAATCAGTTAGAGATCTGCGTGTGTACAGAGTAATACGGTTTTATGTAATATTGTGCCACAAATTTTGGGATGTTATGACATATTGTTGGGAGTATATGTACTATGGGGTATTATATGGTTTTATGGGGGTATTTTGTCGAATAATTATGAGATATTATGAAGTATTATGAATGTATATGGATCTCCTGTACGGAGTATTATGTGAGTTGGCGACCCCTATCGGTACCGCCCGACGGGAAGGCCCACGTACCTCCGCACATGTGCACACCCGTCACGCCCCCGCGAGGGCGGGTACATGTGGGCCGGCCGCGCCCGGCTCGCTTCTCTCCCCTCCCCTCCCCACCCCGCTCGCTCCCCACCCCATCCCGTCACGTCCCGTCACGTCCCGTCACGTCCCGTCACGGACAAGGGAGGGTCGACGGACATGGACACGAAACAGCGATACGATCTTATTATTTCCACAGCACGCTCCGAACACACGCTGTCGTATCGTGTGCTGCCGGCGCGCGGGGGATGATGGTGACTGGTGGCAGCAGTGACGTTGGTGACGGCGACGGTGACGTGGGTCCCAGCTCAGGGCATCAGTCAGGTGAACCGGAAACTTAATTGTTGCGTGCGAGGCGAACGATCGCGCCCGCCCCGCCCCGCCACACCGGGCTACGCCGCACTACGCCGCCGCACTACGCCGCGCTACAGCATGCCGCGATGCCCCGCCCTGCAAGATAGCTTGGCGTCATTTTGGAACCACACACTTAAAAGTGTTTTTTTAGGCAACGGAGTTGCCTTCTAAAATCGCTGGAAAACGTGCGTGTTTTGTTTCGTATGGCCCCTTACGACAGAAAAAAATCTGCTGAAGGGAATTCGATGATATTAAGCATACATTTAGAATGTAATCTAGTACATTCGATTCTGAAGTCTAGTTGAAATCTGTATTGCAGAAATTTTGTAAATTTGAATTGAAATTCGAGTTTCTATGGTAATGCTCGACTCGTCAGGCAAAATGAACAGAGGGAAGGGGATATTTTTTCGTGGAGGGGGTAGGCCGAGACGAGCCAACACGGAGCGAAAGAGAAACTTCTAAAGTCTGCGTTCAAACAAAGCCAGCCGTTTAGTTTCGAGCGCAAGAATGAGATAACACCACTGAAATTCGCACGTGACCACCGTACTGCCTTCTTTAAAACTACTTCAGTTTTACTGAAACTTGCCCCGGTTCTGCCAACTAAATGTGTGCCTCAAAGAATGAGTTCCAATCGTAACGTTATGAGAGCAGTGATTTTTTTCATTTTATTTGGTTGGCATGTTGTGTCAACAACGCGAAAGCAGGCCAAGCATGTCCGCCATTGCCGGTGGCTGATGTGCCCACCTCGCGACTTTAAATCATTTTTTAAAGTTATCGAAACGTTGACAAGGCGAACTGAATGCGTAAATAGTAGTTTTATACCTGCGGAAAACGGTTTGGTAAGTTTGACTTCGATCTGGTGAGCAGAATTCTTGAAATGATGTACATTTACGTGTACCATTTTGTGTAAACAACGCCTTAACTCCGCGTTTTCCCAATAGAGCGCACCCCCGTCGCGGCCGCGGCGCGCTTGCCCGCTGGTCCTTCGCGTACCAGCGGTATTAGGTAGGGCCCCGGTTCGCCCCTTCCGTGCGCCCGGTGAAGGGGGGGTTATTGTTGACGTTCTCCTCCGGCCGTGACCTCGCCGCCCAATTTTTGCCGTCAGACGGAGAGCTTTCTATTCTCCTGCTCCTGTCGATTAAATGTTGGCCGAACTGTCGGAGAGTATTCATTACTTGAAACCCGCCTTATCAATTCAAACTTAGAATTATTTAGCCACTATCTTGACTATCGTAAACTAAACAAAACCAGTCGGTCTTCTTACAGTCTTATTCAACACTCACAATATTTTATTTTAGTTATAAAAACTCCGTTGTCTACCAGGATTTCGTGAAATCGTATTTTTTTTATTATTATTGAAGGTTCAATGCGAGGCGTGTAGTGTAGACCTAAATTTTTAAGTAGCATGACAGAAAGAGGTAGTTCCAAGCGAATTGAGGAAAATTTTCTGATTTTTTATGTTTGTAGTAGGTGGCAGAATAGAATGAGTCCTGTGGGAATCGTTCAAATAATACAACGCCACACGCCGAGTTAGCAGTTAAAATTGATAAAATTGATATACAATGAGCAGTGAGCCGGGCTGAAAAAGCGGACTAAATGGGCTAAATTTCGGTAAGATTTCCATGGAAATCTGCAGAACATCGCAAGCGAAGCGAGTGAAAGGAAACGCAAGGTGAGGATACGCAAGCAGAAGCGAGGGCACACACCAATTTTGAGGTTAGAACATTGTGACGTTGAGAGTTAGGCAGTCTAAGTGCGCAGCTTGCTCATCCGACTCCGAGCGCTGGCGCTGCCCGGCCGCGCTGTGCGGCTCGGCTGGATTCGAGGAGGTATCCACTTTCTGTAATACACTGTACAACTAATTCAGGAATTTCACCGCAATAAGCGTAATGATATGTCACAATGTAGCACAACGTGCTTTTCAACGGCAAAACTTTAGGCGCAATACCTTCGTGGTACTGAGAGTTTGTAGAACAGTTTCGTGTGGTGTATCGCTCGGATAGATCGGAAGGCGTTGGATTTACCGTCTGTCATCTGCCTCCCCCTCCCTTTCGTTCTCTTTCTCTCTATCTTCTTCTCTTTTCTCCCTCTCCCTTCTTCCTTTCCTCCCTTTGTCGGGGGCCTGCCTGAGCCCTAAGTACGTGGGGGCAATCGTCCAGCTGCCCCCTCCCCCCTCCGCGCCTACGCGCCACACCAGGTCTGCCTGGAGCCCTCCCCTCGTACCCTGGCGCGCCATGGCGGGGCGGGCTCGACACACTGTTTGCGCGTGTGATCTCACATCTTGTCCAGTCGGATTGTGGCTCTCGCACTGATAGGGCCGGTCTGTGCCCGTGGGGTCCCGCTCGGGGCGTGAAGAGAGGGAAGAGAGGAGGGGAGAGGGGAGGGGAGAGGGGAGGGGAGAGTTTGGCGGCGCGGGGTCGCGGGACTCGCGGGTGCCGCGCTTGAGGAGGGGAGGGTTGGGGAGCTCATGAATATTTCATAAGCGCCTAAACCTGCTGTTGCAGAGAGCAGCCTCTCCGGGCCGTCCCGGCCCGGCCGACGTTTGGAGGGGAGAGGATGTCACCTAACCTGGTCAGTTTGGCGGGGCGGGGCGTACAGTGGGGCCGCGGGTAGAGTGGTCGAAGGGAAAGGCCGCCTTTTCTCTCCTGGGTCAGGCTCCTTACCTCTCCACTCTACAGCGCGCTAAAGCGTTTGTCTGGAGGTCACCCTCACACCCCCTCCACGATCAGGAAAACTCATGTCTGTCAAACGGTGTCGTTAAATTGAACCCCCTACTTTTATAACACTGCTGCTGCGAGAGCCAAGGCTCATGCCACAAATCTGTCAGTAGTATTTTAAAAGTGCTCGACTTGTTTTCACTCGTTCTTTGCCACCCACCTCCACTTTTTTGGTGGTTATAAAAATTCCTTTGCGCACACAAACACAATATCTTAGATGAAAATGGCACAACTTCTCACTTCTCCATTTTATGAGACATCACACCATATTCGATGATTCATTAAAGAACGAGTTACCTATTTATCACAAAATTCATTTTGTGTTAATTTTGGCTCCTGTTTTTTATTATTTTTTTAAATAAAACAAAAGACTGCTTTATGTCTTGTCTGAGGGCTCTCTGGGCAGCACCAGGCCTCTACGCTCGAGCTCTGCTATTGTTTGGCGTTTTGTTTTTATTACGATGATGAGGCTGGGGGTCACACTGGGCTCGCGCCCGCTGCGACCGCATACACCCGTATGCAGCAAGGAAAAGTATGAAACACCCTCACAAAGGAGTGCTTATTCGTTAGCGCGTGTGACGCTTGGGCGTGCGGATGCCGTGGCCAGGTCTGGTACTCGCACCCGCCCCGCCCCAACCGAGGGGTCGACAACTCGTGTTCTCCTGTGTTTCCAGGCTAGACGTTCTCCGAATAAACTCCACGTACTCCGGGTGTGCTCCGTGTTCTCCGGGTGTACTCCGAGCGTTCTCTGAGCGTTCTCCGAGTAAAATTTGCCTGTTCTCCGGCTGTTCACCGGTGTTCTCCGAAGAACTCCGACTGAACTCCGGCTGTGCTCTTTGTTCTCTCGCTGTACTCCGTCTTCTCCGGCTGTACTCCGAGTACTCCGACTAAACTCCTGTGTCCCCTAAAAACCCAAGTTGTCGACCCCTCGGCCCCAACTGCATGTATCGCATAAGGAACTCGGCCCGGAATGTCGGCGCGAGCTTCCGCCACTGCCGCGCCGGCCTGCGTGGTGTGTTCTCAAAGCCGGTGTTCCGCATGACCTTGTTTCGCGAGCTTGGCGGCCCTGTCGCGGCGCTGAGCTCCGAGGTGGCGTGGCGTGGCGCGGAAGTGGAGCGGCGGGTGTGGGCGAGGGGGCGGGGCCCGGCGGGGCTGGCCCGCGGCTGCGGTGGAGCAGACACCATTACCTCCTGGATAGACGCGGGCCATGCGGCGCCACGAGTCGCACCAGCGCAAGGTTCTAAGCTAGTTTTAAACGGAGGCGACACCACCGCGCTTCTCCTTCACGTGTGCCTGCGGCGCCTGTGGCTCCTGCGTCCTGCTGTCTGTGGCCTGTGGCCTGCTGCCTGTGGTGTGCAGCCTGCTGTCTGTGGCCTGCGTCCTGCTGTCTGTGGCCTGCGGCCTGCTGTCTGAGGCCTGCTGTCTGTGGCCTGCGTCCTGCTGTCTGAGGCCTGCTGCCTGTGGTGTGCAGCGTGCTGCCTGTGGCCTGCTGCCTGTGGCCTGCGGCCTGCTGTCTGTGGCCTGCGGCCTGCGGCTTGCGGCCTGCTCTGCGCTGCTGTGAGGCCACCGCACACCCCAGACACTCCGCTTCAGTCTCACCTCACCCCTGCTGCATTATGGGGCTCACACGTCAGACGTCAGAGGGTGTGTCCGAGAACAACTAATCGGTGCGCGCCGTGGCGCCTCTCTGGCAGGTTGACCCGTAATACTGCTCTTCGTGCGCTCCGACAGTGTGGCCGCCGGTACACACGGAGGTGAGTCGGTAATAAGTGGTCGCACCCAGCCCCCAAAACCCATGAGCTGCGTGGAATTCCATGATCACCACTCCATGGAGTTAACACTGTTTTCCATGTGTGGCTGGTCGCTGTCACGGGAGTCCCCTAGCCCCGTGAAGGTAGGCCACCAAACCAACGCCAACCTGCCGGCAGTTTGATCGCCCCTCCTCTAGCAGACAGCTCGGCTGGCTCAGCTCTGCGCCGCCCCCCTACCTCCGCTTGCTAGCTTGCCTGCCTCAACTACCTCCCCCCCGCCCCCCCCCGTCTTCCACTCTCGTCCGTCGCGTCGCTCCCGAGCTGCGTCCAGATACGTGGGTCCCTTGGGTGCCATGGGTGTCTCGCTGTTGGTACGAGAATAAAAACGTGCGGTTTAGATTGATCTGCGATTAGTGCATTGTGTACCCTCAGACAGCTGATTTTGGCAGATGCTGGAAGTTTGAATGCACTTTCTTTGAAGGTCTATCAAAACATGGCACTAAATTTACGACAGCTGCAGTTACTTGTCGATGACGAGGATGCAGTATTTGCTGTAATAGGCCGCGGGCTAGCAGATAGCCTAGCGGCCTAGCAGATAGCCTGGTGTCTACCGCGCTCGGGAAGATAGCCGTCTGTCTACCAGCCCTGAGAAGATAGCTTAGTGTCTACAGCGCTTAGAAAGATAGCCGCTTGTTCGTAGCGAGCGTCGAATCTGTTGAAGGTATCTAAAATCCTATTCATCTCATTTTCACACTCAACGGCACTGAAGCTAAGGTCAGCTACTGCCATAGATTTAGCGACATTCATCCAAAACCTCGGATTTCTGATAAAAGTAGTTTTAAGTTTGAACTCCTGCCGAGCTTCACCCCAGACAGTAATTAATCTTTCTCTGGAAAATTTGTCCCATTTACCTCTGCCAGTTGAGTTGGAGTCATCAGCAACATCAGCAGGAGGGGGGCTATAGTTGTCTGGAGTTAGAATGGTTTGAGGGGCGCCTTTGTGCGTCCGGGGAGAATTGTGATTCAAGTATCTGAGAACGCAGTGATCCTAATAGAGAAGCATGATCTTTCTATAATTTGCGCCGCTTAGTGGCTGGTCGCCGTGTTCCACTGTCTTGAGTGTGAATAGTACGAGTGAAAAAAAAAAACGGTTGTCATGTGTCTCCGCCTTTTTTCAGCCTCTGCAAGTATAACAGGGGGGGGTTGGGGTGAGAAAGTAGATGTGTTGTGCCGATTGGTCGCCGATGTATGAGGGATCGCCATTGTGTCACGGTGTTTGTGTGCGCTTGCTCTGGGGGCATATGAGAAAGAACAATTAAAATGGAGCACGTGTTAGAGTCTCTCGAGATAGATCCGTTAAGAGAACATTTTTCATCAAAATACTATATTGTATTCATCATTCAGGTGGAGTTCGCGCCCTAGTCGCGCCACGCCCATTCAAAAGATATGTCAATCCGGATCAAGTTAGATGAGAGGGTTTGTTGTTGAGGCTTGGCAGTAGGAGAAACCTCCCAGGGTTCATGAGACAGAGCGGCCGTTTCGCTGAGTGGACACAAACGCTGCGAAAGCGATTTATGCAGGTCGATCGATGAATTGTGTGGGGGCTCGCTCCAATACCTCCCTACCAACTATACAATGGTTATTGCACATGACTCAGTGTAAATTCTGAAGGCGCTTAGTAAATGTCTGTGTTTGTGTGTACTCTCCTATGTGTAGTCCATGACTTTTTCTATATTGAATTCCTTACAGTATGATGTGGGCTTATTATAATTTCAAATGTTGACGTGTCGTGTGTGTATGTGTGTGCAGCAATTCTTGTATCGGGATATGTGTCTCTGTGTCTGAGCCTCGGACTGCACTCTAAATTTAACGCGCTCTACTAGGGCGCCTTCGCCTAAAGTTCGCTCGCTTGATACCAAGAAATATTTTTTTGGTGAGTTACATACTGGACGCATATTGGTTTCCTCACATGGCGCGCGATCGTGAGTACCTTGTAATATAAGAGAACGTTGGTGTGAGTGCGCCTGGAAAAAACATTAGAAGAAACCATCATCCAGAAGATCTTTTCTGGGGCGATGATATGGCGCGAATTCCGTGCCGCCGTGCGCGTTGTCGCATCAGAGAGATTCTTAATAACAATACTCACTGACTCTCAAATGTTCTTTGGTATTAACCTAAATCTAAATAAAAAAGAAAGAGTAAAATAAAATATAGCGTCGGGGAAGCGGGGGAGGGATGTGCGTGTAGACTTATCAAATGATAATAACACATAAATACACAAAAAAAAAGAATTTCACTTGTATACCTCCCATATATTTAATGTAAGAGGGATTTTACATTCTCTGCTAGAGGTCTTGCGCTGTGTGTTTAGTGTGATACACTCACGTAAAGGTTTAGAACTTGGAGTTGTGTTTTTTATCTACTATGTCCCACCCCGCGCTTACGGAGCACAATCATTATAAATAACTTTCAAAAATTATGTGTGTGCTTTGCTGAAAAATTAATTTTTTGTATGCCTTCCGCGCTCTCGTTGGTTTAGTTCATGATGTTAAATCAGTGAGACGAGGGGTGCAGGCCAGCGCGTGGCTATACTGGTATGCTCACAGGTTCCCATGTAAGTGCCCTTCCTCGGCATAATTCGCGCTCACGCAGTCTTGTGGCTGCACTTGTCTGGTGTGACAAACTGAATAACTGAGTGTGTTGTTATTCCTGGGATAATACGTTTTTAAAAGAAGGAAAAATAATTATGCTAAGTAAACATGTGTGACGTTAGCTTGAGATTATTTAGAGACTATAGTAAAAAGGTATGCTAGTATTAGTAAAATGCACTAAAACTACCGTGATGGAAGAAAAGAGACCATTTTAGTCCTCTATCTGGTGTTCTGATGCGTATCTCTCTATTTGTTTGCTCGAAACAAGTGTAAAAGAGATGCTCAAAAATTAGTTTTTTGGACTACTTAGCAAACTAGAGCAACATTCTCCAATGTGCATTTTGATTTAGTGTGTTTTTATCTAGATGTGCAGCATTTGAAAAACTCAGATTGTAATAATAGAAATAATCTCGAAAAATATAAATCTTATATAAAATATAATCTCAACATTATGTTCAGTGAAGAAATATGTGCCACAAAACGCTCTCTCTCGACTGTGTGTTGCATGGTGAGAGGTTTATTATCTTCAGGTCGCACGCTTCTAGATCTCTTTTGTGTGATTGATAAAGTCACCATGTACTACATAAAAAAAAGTTTGATAAGAACTTGATCGTCGAATTCCTGTGTTCCCCGTCGCTATCGTCCTGAATGTGCTTAGACTTGTGGGTTTTTTTTGAGTGTTTGGTAAATACCCTGTTAGTTCCTGTGGCTTTTCTGCGGGGCCTTCGGTGGGAGAAACGCGAGGAAATTAGAATTGTTTTTTTTTTTTATTGCGCCCATGTGTAATTTGAAAAAATATAAAAAAAAAAAAAAAAAAAAAAAATTTTTTAATTTTTGGAAAGTTTTGTGGGGGAAAGGAGGAAATTAAAATAAAATTTAAAATTTAAAAATTTTTTTTTTTTTTTTCTCTGGAAAAAAAAAAATGGCAAAGGGGCCTCCGTAGAGACGGGGCCCCCCAGGACAGCTCGCTTATAATAGCGGTTAGAAAAGAAAAGTCGGTAAACACTTTCCAATAGACAACTCCAGGATGTCGGCTGGATCTATTGTGTAAGGGGCCAGCATGAGCTTCTATAAAATAAAAGAAAAAATCGGAATCTGTAGAGGACTAGAAAACACATAAGAGCTATCAGATCGTGACGGTACTGTTAAGAGGGCTAGCTGTGCAAGCGAGCTCCACAAGAATAAAACTGCAAGTGGAGATGAAGACTACATAACAAGAAAGTGTAAAAGAATTGCTAAAAGAAAAACAAAACAAGAGAAGCACGCCGGGTTGGTTTCGTTTATCGCCTGGGGGTGGGGCTCGCGCAAGCGCGGGACGGGCCGGATGGAGCTCGGGGGGGGTACGCAGTGTGCGCGAGCAAAACTCTAAAAACCGCGCGTCGCTCGCTCCGTGTTGTGTGACAGAGGACTCAGCGTCCTCCGATACCGTACCCTCGTTGATGCGTAAGTGCGAACCTCTTCTGGGAGGGGTGCTGGTACACTGAATATACACACTGGGCACGCGCAAGCCTCCTGCCCTGCGCGACGGGCCGCGGAAAAAATCAGGCTCCGTGTTGCGCCCGCCCCCAACATGTGGCAGGCCTGTTGAGCGCCCTGCTGGCTCAGGAACTCGAGCTGGAGGCCCCGTCCGCGGTAGCGCGTGAAGTAGAACACGCCGCCCCTCCGAGCTCCCCCTCGACGATGTTCTCCACCATACTTGGCCCTGCGACTCGCCTAGATGCCCGCGATCGCCACGCTCATTGGGCGCCGCGCGCGCACACCAGCCCCACCCTCCCCAGAAGGGTTTCCCTCTTGCTGCCCCACAGCCCCCATCGTTGCAACCACACCTGGAGCACTCTCTCGAAGATGATACTCCCACCCTTTCTTAAAAAAAAAGAAGACCGCGCTGTAAATAAAAAAAAATAAATATGTGGGGTGGGCGGGGTGTACACGTGGGCCGGGCGCGGGTGGCGGCTCGGAGCGTGAAGGGAGGGCGCGGGGTGGGGCGGTGAATAGAGGGGGGGGGGGGGGCGAAAAAAAGAGCTATCGGCAGCACTCGCCGAAGAAGATCGCTGTCTTGAGGTCTCCACTTAGCGTTATGCCCGCCACCTAAAATCTTATCAGGTCTACGCCCCTGGGGGCGGGGTGCGTGTTGGCGCCGCGTCCGCAGGGCTGCTGTCTGTCTGCGCGCTCGCGCTCCCCAGAAGTGAAGAAGTGTAAAAGAAATTTCCCGGGGGGGGGCCCCGCACTTTTATTTTTTTAAAACCCGGTGTGTTTTTGTCTTTTTACAGAAGGGGAGGCGCCGGACGGCCGAGAAGAGACGGCCTTTCCGGCTCTCGTTCACGGGTGGGGTAGGGGAGGGCGAGTGAGGGTGGGGTATGACGCTCGGGGGGGTAGGCCCCCCGCATCTCCGCTAAAAATGGATTAATACCAGGATGAAAAAGAAAGAAGGACAAAGACACAAGGGAAACAATAAGGCGAAAAACTCTAAAAAATGATAATAGCCAATCTCAGAAGGTACGCGCTAAAATAAAAAAAAGAATAAAACCGACCCACCCAATATATAAAAAAAAATTAAAAAAAAAAAATAAAGAAAAACCCCCAAAAAAAAATAAAACGCACCCCCAAAATAAAAAAAAAAAAAAAATTAAAAATAAAAAATAATCAACACCTTTTTTTTTTTAGGGGGGGGTTAAATTTTTTGTTTTTTAAAATACAAAAAAAAAAAAAACAACGGGGGGGGGGGGGAATTTTTTTTCAAGATTTTTTTTTGCCCAGGTTAAATTTTTCCCAAAAAAAAAAGGGTTCCCCCAAAAAAGGGGGGGCAGTGGCCGTTTTTCTTTTCCGGCCGGGGAAAATTGGGTAAAAAAGGAAAATAAAAATTAAAAAACCCAAAGGTTTTTTTTTTTCCCGTTTTTTTTTTTTGGTTTTTTTTGTTTTTTTTTTTTTTTCGGGGGGCCCCCCCCTCAAGGGGGGGGGAAAAAAACCCCCCCTCCCACCGGCGCCCCTCCCCACCCACCCCCCCCAAAATTTTTTTTTTTTGCCTTTTTTTTTGCCTTTTCCTGGGCAGGGGGGGGGAAAAAAACAAAAATAAAAAAAAAAAATAAAAGGGGGCGGGGTTTACCCCCCCCCCACGGGCCCCCCGGCCTTTTTGTTTTTTTTTTTTTTTTTTTTTTTTCCCGTTTTTTGGGGGTGGGGGGCGGGGGGGGGGGGGGGGGGGGGGGGGGGGGGGGGGGGGGGGGGGGGGGGGGGGGGGGGGGGGGGGGGGGGGGGGGGGGCCGCCGGTTTGGGGGGGGGGGGGGGGGAGGGGGGGGGGGGGGGGGGGGGGGGGCCCCCCGGCCCCCAACCCCCCCCCCCCCGGGGGGGGGGGGGGGGGGGGGGGGGGGCGCCCCCGGGGGGGGCCCCGGGTTCCGGGCTTTCTTCATCGGTTTTAAAAAATTTTTCGGGGGGGGAATAAAAAAAAAATAAAAAAACCAACAGGGGGTTTTTTTTCCCCCCCTGTCGTTTTTTTTTTTTTTTTTTCCCCCAGGTCCCTACCTTCGGGTAAAAAAAAATTAATTTTTTTTTTTTTCCGTTTTTATTTCTTTTGGGGGATAGCCCCCCCCACCCCCTAAAAAAAAAAAAATACTTTTCTTGGTTTTGGAAAAAATTCTTTTTGGGGGGGGGGGCGGGGGGGGGGGAAAAATAAAGGGGGGGCGGGGGGTTTTCCTTTTTATTTTAAAGGGGGGGTGGGAAAAAAAAATAAAAAATTACCCTTTTTTCCTCCAAAGATAAAAAAAAGGGGGGGGGGGGGGAAAAAAAATAAAATAGGGTCTCCCGGGCCGCCAATTTATCTCCCAACCCCAATAAAAAAAAATTTTCGGGGGGGGGGGGGGGAGCCCTTTTTTTTTTTTCCCCTTACAAACGGGGGGAAAAAAAAATAACCGCTTTTGGTTTGTTTGTTTTTTTTTTTATTTTTTATCCCTTGGGGTTTTTATTTTCAAAAGGCCCAAAATAGAAAGGGGGAAAACGCATTTATCTCTGGTCTTTTTTTTCCCCTAAAAAAAAGGGCCCCCAAAACAAAAAAAAAAAAACAATTTTTTTTGGAAAAAAAAAAAAAAAAAAAAAAAAAAAAAAAGAAATAAAATGAAAAAAAAAAAAAAAAACCCCCCCCTCCGGCAGCAAATATTAAAAGAAAGAAATAAAAGACAAAATAGATGGCATAAAAAATTTAAAAACCCCATTTGTGTAATTTTTTTTGGGGGGGGGGGCTGCGGCCCTTGGGGGGGGGGGGAGGGTGAGGGTTTTTCCCCCCTGGTGGGGGGGGCGAGGGGGGGGGGGGGGTGGGTACTATTTTTGTTTTTTCATTTTTTACCCCCCAAAAAAATACCGGCGGAGCCCACCAGGTTTTCTTTTGCGGCGGGAAATAAAATCACAAGAAAATTTACGATTAATAAAAAAAAAAATTATAAAAATAAAAATAATAAAAACGCCGCAATAAAAATAAAAGTTTTTGTTGTGTGGGGAGCTGTCCTGCGGGGGTTACCCCCCCCCCGGGGGGGGGGGGGAAGAATAAAAAAAAAATTTTTTCCTTTGTTTCTTGTTCAGGAGGGGGGGGGGGGGGAAAACTGGGGGGAAATAAAAACCCCCACGGGGGGGGGGCGGGGGGGGGGGGGGGGGGGGGGGGGGGGGGGGGCGGGGGAACCCCCCCCCCCCCAAAAAAACAAATAAATAAAAAAGCCAAAACAAAAAAAAATAAGAAAGGGGGGGGGGGGGGGGCCCCCGTTTTTTTTTCCGCCCCCCCCGGGGGGGGGGGCTTTTTTCAAAAAAAAGGCCCCATCTGTTTTTTTGTTTTTTTTTCTGGGGGGGGGGGGGGGGTGGGGGGGGGGGGGCGGCCCTTTATTTTTTTGGGGGCGGGGGCTGCCTTTTGGGGGGAAAAAAAAACAAAAAAAGAATAAAAAACGAAAAAAACCCCATTTTTTTGGCCCCCCAAATTAGCCATATTAAAAATTTTTTTTTTTGAGCCCGCTTTTTCGGGGAAAAAAAAAAAAATAGAATGTAAACTAAAAGTAAGAACGAATACAAAATGATTTTTAAGTTTTTTTTTTTTCCCCAGGGCGGCCCCGAGGTGCGGGGTTCTTGGGCCTTTTTTTTTTTTTACCCCCCCCCGGGGGGGGGGGGGGGGGGGGGAGAACCCTTTTTGACACATCTTCGGGGGCCCCAAAAAAATAAAAACGGGGGGGGGGCCCAATTTTGGGGGGGCCCTTTTTTTGGGGGCCCCCCCATAGGTAAAAAAAAAAAATAAATAACCCCCCAGGGGGGCCCGCCGGGTGGGCCCCCCCCCCCCTGGGGGGCCGGGGGGCGGTGGGTGTTTCCCCCACATATATTGGTTTTTTCCCCCCAAGTTTTTTTTTTCGGAAAAAAAAAAATAAAAAAAAAAAAAAAAATAAAAAATAAAATATAAATAATAAAAAAAAAAAAATAAAAAAAAAAAAATTAAAAAAAAAAAAAAAATAAAAAAAATAAAAACACCCCTCCCAATTTTTCAAACGGGGGGGGGGGGGGGGGGGGGGCCCCCCCCCACCCACCGGGTGTTTAAAAAAAAAAAAAAACCCGCAATATTTTCCCTTGTTTTATTTTGCCCCCCTTTCAAAATAGGGGGGGGCAAAAAAATTTTTTTTTTTTTTTTCCCCAAAACAATAATAAAAAATTTTTTTTTTTAGGTACCCCCCCCCCCCCCCACCCCCCAAAATAACCCCCCAAAAAAAAAAACGGGTGGGGGGTTTTTATTTTTTTTTTTTTTTTCTTTTTTTTTTTTTTTTTCCTATTGGGGGACTTCCTATTTTTTTTTTTCTGGACGTTTTTTTTTTTTTTTCAAAAAGGGGGGTTCCACGCGTTTTTATTTTTTTTTTTTTTTTATTAAAAAAACTGAATATAATATAAAATTAATGTAAATAAAAAAAAAATTACCCCTTTTTCCGAACTTTCAGGGGGGGGGGGGGGGGGGAATTGTTCTTTTTCTCTCCTTTTTTTTTTCCCTCCATTCCTTTTTCCCGTTGATTTTTTTTTTGTTTTTTTTTTTTTTATTTTGTTTTTGTTGGGGGGGGGGGAGGGGGGGGAAGGAGGAAAAGGGGAATATTGTCCACCCTTTTAGTCCGGGGGGAGGGTGGAATTTTTTGTGTTAATAAAAAAAAAAATGGGGGGCCGTTTTTCGGAAAAATAAAAAACTTTGTAAATTTTTTTTTTTTTTTTACCCAGGGGGGGGAAATTAGAACCCCCAAAAGGGGTTAAGGGGGGTAATTAAGATAAAAAAAAACTGCCTTCCCAACACCTGTTTCTGTTTGGGGGTTTGTGTAACTTCTTTACGCGGTGGTCCCCCGTAAAAAAAATAATTTAAGTAAAAAAATTTTTATTTTTTATTTTATGGTAGTGAAATTAATAAAAAATTTTTATTTTTTTTTGTAGGCTTTAGCGAGGCTCTCTCGTGGGGGGAGGAAGGGGGGGGGGGGGGTTGGAAGGGGGTGGGCGGTGGCGGTAATAAAATTACAAATTGAGTAATGAGCAAGATTGTGGCGGGCGGGGTTTTTGCGTGGCGCAGGGGGGGGGGACGCGGGGTCTTACAGCGGGGCGGGGTGGGGGGGGCGGTTGGGGGGGAGAGGGCCGGACTCGCGGAGTTACAGCACCCGGCCTGGTGGCTGGGGTGCTCTCGATGGGTTTGCGAGTTATCCTGGGTATCACAGGGTCTGGTCGGTGTTCTTGGCCATTGGTGTTCATTCATATGTTGGGACGGGACCGGCCGCGCCGGGTTGGGTGCGGGCTTCGGTGGGCGGGGGCAAGAGCGGCGTAGCGTACATTTTTGCGGGCATGGCACGTACGTTTATGAACCGGACAGTTGGGGCCGGGATGACGGTTGGTGGCGGGGGGGGGGGGGTCGATCGGTGGGGACGGTGGCCTCGGGTTGTGGGTTGATTTTGGATGTGGGGGGGCGTGAATTAATACTGTGGGGGGATATCGCGATCGTTTGGGTGCTCTTCCGGAGGAAGGGGAGAGGAAGAAAAGGGTGGTAATACTCCGCTTTTATCTCCGATTCGTCCGTTTTTTCCATCCAAGGAGGCAGGGAGGGCACGAAGACGCACTGCATCTAACGTCACGCCTCTGATCAGAGCACAGCGAAAGTGGGGGGGTGTGGGTTGGGTGGGTATGTTGTGGGGGTGGAGGGAGCGAGTGGTTCTAGTGTGTGAGTGGGGTTGCAGGGGTGTCCGTGGTGGGGTGGAGAGGTAGGGGGGATGGGGGGTTGGTGTAAGCGGGTTATTGGTTTGTTTTTTGGCGGGTCGTGATCGGGGGAGGTGTGGGAGGGTGTGGGGGGGTGGGGGGTTTGGGGATATAGTTGATGGGGGGGAGTGGTGGTTGGAGAGGGGGGTGGGGTGTGGGGGGGGGGGGGAGTTTGGTGGGGAGGGTTGTGTGTCTTTATGGATTTTGGTTAAAGGATGGAGAGTTTAGTTATCTATTCATTAACTTCGTAGAGGGGGATTGGGATTCGGGGGGCGGGGGGGGGGGGGGGCTCGCACTTCAGAGCCTTGGCGCAGTTGGGGGGCACAGCGATTGTACACGGGGGGGGGGGGAACAAGGGAAGAGGACTGTGTTGCTTGGTGTTGTTTGCCTGGGGGTTCCCTCCTGGGTTTAAAAAATAAAAAATAAAAAAAA
>JAHWGI010000299.1:0-5000 GCA_029379305.1 Frankliniella fusca
CTGGAGGAACGAGTTATTGACATAAGTAGTGCACACCAAGGACCAGACTACACACAAACCCCCACGCGTGGTCGCGGGCTATGTCCTGGAAATGCTGGGGTGTCTGGGGGGTGGGGGGGTTCCGCCCACCGGGGGAGGGTGGTGGCCCGAGTGGGGGAGGGGGGGGGGGGGTACTGGGGGGCGGGTTTTTTTGATGTGGGGGGGGTCATTCGAGGGTGAGGGTGGGGGGGTGGGCTCTTTTACTGCGTGAGCAGGACCGTTCCGTTTTGGTGTTCTTACCCCGCCGCCCTCGACGAGGCTCGATCGGGTTCGCGGGGGGGTACCTAGAGGGGGCGTTTAGGGTGGGTTGGGGGGCGGTCCGATGGGTTAGCGCGAGTTCTTATCCGGAGTGGGGTTGAGGTGTATGCCAAGGGACTCCATTAACGCAGAGTGCTCCAACACCCAACAGAAACTAGACAAGAAAAAGTGACCTAGATCAGTCCAACCCGAGAAGAAGCCAACATACCAACGCGACTATAGCGAGCTGACTCAATATACTCATAAGCGTAATAGAGCATACGAAACAGCCCGGTCTCCGACATGATCTCGTCGCGATACCCCAGGGGATCTATCGCCCGATCCCTGTGTTGTGGAATGGATTGGTACGCGTGGGTCTGGGGGGGGGGGGGGGGTGGTATTGCTGACCTATTTCCCGTTATGACGGTGTGTGAGGGGGGATCCATGTTGTACTTGGGGGTTGGATATATCCCTGAACAAAAAAATGCGCGACATGATGGTCTCCCCATTGTGGGGGTGTGTGGGGCTTGTGGACACCGGGGGGGGGGTCCGGGGGGGGGGAAAGGAATGGCCAGGGGTTGTGGGTATAGATTGGCGTTGGGGTGGGGGGCACGGGCGGGTGTGGAGGTTGATCCAACGGGGGGGTGGGGGGGGTCTTGTTTCTGGGGGGGGACAGGGGCCGGGGGCGTCTCTTTCATCTTGGTGATATTGGTCTGCATTTGGTGATTCTGAGGCGGGGGTATCATGTCTTCGTGGTGATTTTTGGTCGGTGTTCCGGGGGGGGGCGGTCGAAACAAGCACCGTAGGGGGGCTGATTGGAGGGGCGCGGGGGGGGCGAAGTTCATCCGCAGGGGGGGGAGGGGGGTCACCGGGGGGGGAGGGTTTTGGGTTGTCCTGCGGCCCATTTGAGTGCTGGTTTTGGGGGGTTGGTGGAGGAGAGCACAAAATCGATGGGGGGGTTACACTCAGCTTTGGATCATCCGAGGAACGGGGCGGGCGGGGCCGGTGGGGCGGCGGTCCCTGCAGAATCCCGACGGGGGGGGCGTGACTGAGTTGTGTTCCTGATTGGGGGTGGACGCTGCACCACGTCCCTAGGGGGGCTACTGAGTGGGGGGTAGGAACCCCCCTACCACTGGGGGGTGCGGGATTCCTGGTGGGGTTCTTTGTACGTGGATGGGGGGTCTTTTTAATGGTTTTTTTCTACGCAGTGGATAACAAAATTGGTTGACTGAAAAATGGACGAGCGAAGAAATGGAACACAACGAAGGGGAAATAGCGTTGTTTAGATTTACGTAAACAAGTACAGGAAACCATTTGTAATCGCTGTGAAAGGGAGGGGGGGGGGGGGGGGGTGGGGGGCGGGTGGGGGGGGGGGGGGGGTGGGGGTGGGTGGGGGGGGGGGGGGGGGGGGGTGGGGGGAGGGGGGGTGGGGGGGGGTGGGGGGGCGGGGGGGGGGGGGTGGGGGGGGGGAGGGGGGGGGGGGTAGGGGGGGGGGGGGGGGGGGGGGGGGGGGGGGGGGATGGGGGGGGGGGGGGCGTGGGGGGTGGCGGGGGGGTGGGGGGGGCGGCGCGGGGGGAGGGTAGTGGAGTGACGCGTGGAAACCATGGTGGGGGGGGTATCGGGGGGGTTGCGGGCGGGAAACGGGCGTGCCGGCGTTTAAGGGGTGCAGCAGTGCGGGGGGAGCCCTGGAGAGAGCGGGGGGGGGGGGGAGGGGGGAGGGGGAGGGGGGGCGAGGGGGGGGGGGGTGGGGGGGGGGGGGGGGGGACGAGGGTTTGTGGGTTTGGATGGTGGCCGTAGAAGTGTTGTTGCGTGGTGGTGGGGTGGGGGGTTTTTGTGTGGGGTGGGCGGGTAATTAGACGGGGCTTCTTTTTTCGGAATGAGGGGTAAGGAGAGCTTTGGCGAACGAAGGTGAACCATGAGGGAAAAGTGTTGATTGTTTTGGTAGGGGAAGCTTTTGGAGGGACAGAGGGTAATAGAGATGTTGTGCTTGACAAGAAGCGTGTAGGGCGGTATGGCGCGGGAGTACTTGGTGACCCCCTCTTGTTTGCCCCTAGACATGAGGCTCAACAACCGAACACAGGGGAGGTGAAGGGTACAGTGTGGATATTCTGCTCTAGTTTTTTTGTTTTTCCGTACTACCACGAGACTCGCAGAACATCAGCACCAGGGTGAGGTTTTATGATACTTGACAAATTGGAAATGACCCTTTTTTGTTATCTGTGATTAATATATTTCCCTTTTGGTCTATACCGATGACCTTCCGAATAGATGAGAACCTGGAGGGAAAGGTGGGTCAAATGAAGGGAGGAGAGCGGTGTTATAGGGGACAACGACAAGGACGGGGGCGCAACCACGGGGCTTTGGGGGGTTAGAGAGTTGCCGGGGAGGGGAGGCACCCCTTTGACGTATCCGGGATGGCGGCACACTCTGGACCCGGGGCATGGGGAGAAGAATGGAGAAGTAGAAGGGGGAGGTGGATGGGGGGACCGGGACATGACAGGGGGGGGGGGAAGGGGAAGCGGCGGGTGGGGCACGGGGGGAGGGAGGCGGGGGGGGGAGTAGGGGGGGGGGGGGGGGGCGGGGTTCATTTGTGGGCCGCAGAGAAGGTGTGGGGGGGCGGATGGGCAAAAGGGCGGGGGGGGCGGCAGGAGGGGGGCGGAGGGGGGGGGGGGGAGGCTACGGGGGGGCAGGGGGGTTGCAAAAAATTTATGGAGAACTTGTTGAGGCCTTGGGGGGAGCGTGTTCTTTGTTTGTGTGGGTCTAGTTGGGCGGGGTAAAGGAACCAAACCAGTACTGTGTTCGGTAAGGATGCGAGGTGGTCCCTTGGCGGGGAGGAAGCGGGTACCCCCCCTGGACCGTCTGCTGGCGGCCCCCTGGGGTAGGTGGGAAAGGGAGTGTTTCACCTGCGCAGGAAAGGTTTTGGTTGTGGACCCAGAGTGGGGGGAGATATCAGTATATTCGTGGGATCCGCGGGTGGGGGGGGGTGGCCGGGTGTGCGGATCGGTGGGGGGGCGCCGGTTGAGGAGGCCGGGCGGGGGGGGGGGGGGGTTTGTTTGGTACCCCTCGCCTGGCACTACGGATAAGGGGAGGAGCGCGCAATGTGCGACGCGCAGGAAAGCACGTGTCTTGCACTGGGAAAAAAAAAAAACCAACATATTTACAATATGGTGCGGGGGGGGCTATCCTGCTATTATTTGCCCTTTATCAAAGGGGGTATAAGTAAAAACAGAGGCCCCCTTTAAAAGCCGCTACTTGTCTCCTAAAGGTGCTATATTCGGCTGTTTTAGCCCAGCCTTTCCCCAAAAAGGCTTTTTTTTTTTTTTTTTTTTTTTTTTTTTTTTTTTTTTTTTTTTTTTTTTGGCTAATATTTGCTTAGTGTGAAAGGCAATTATTATATCGCACCTTTGTTTTTACCTTAGTTTTGTTTTTGCAGTTTTGGTGCCTGTTTTGCATGTTCGCGACGTGATATTTCATCCGTTTATAGTTTTTTGTCTTGTTGTTCTCTTTCTGCCGGTGGTTGTTAGTTCGGTGTGCTCCGCGAATTTTCCGAATACGAAATTCGATAGGTTGTTTTAAGGTTATATTGGTTTTTGTGTCTTCGTGCAGGAGAATTTGTATTATTAGTAGGAATTTTTAAAAAAAAAAAAAAAATAAAACAAAAAAAAAAAAAAAAAAAAAAAATACAAAAATAAAAAAAAAAAAAAAAAAAAAAAAAAAAAAATAAAAAAAAAAAAAAAAAAAAAAAAAAAAAAAAAAAAAAAAAAACAAAAAAAAAAAAAAAAAAAAAAAAAAAAAAAAAAAAAATAAAAAAAAAAAAAAAAAAAAAAAAAAAAAAAAAAAATCACACACACCGGAGAGAGGAAACTTGTTTACTTACGACCCTGCTAGTGTTGCGCGATCGCGCAGTTCTCACACTTAGTTTTTGAGGGGATTCAGGTTTGTGTTGGGGATGAACAATGTTGTTTTCATTTATATTATACATGGTTCTAAATGTGGGTGAGCGAAGCAGACGGCATTCGAGGGGTCGCCAACTCGCCTCAGCAGTGTACGGAGTATTATGGTACTATGAGGTATTATAGCACATATCATGGTATATTATGACATTTCATTGGATAATATGAAGTATTATGGGGTGTTATAGGGTATTCTACGGTATCATGAGGGTATTTTGTCGAATATTATGAGATATTATGAGGTATTATGAAGGTGTCATGGATCTCCTGTACGGAGTATTATATATGAGTTGGCGACCCCTCGACGGCTTTCTTTCCCTGCGACGATCTGAATTTCGAGTTGAGTTTTATGCAGCGCTTGTTGGAAGTCTCGCCTATAAAGAAAGGGGGGCGGCGGAGGTGGGGGCTGAAACGTCAAATTATTGCAGTTCAATCAGCTGGGTACACACGCGAGCAGGACTGTTGCCTTAGCACTCTGGCCCCCGCCGCGCCCCGCCACGCCCCGCCACGCCCCGCCACTCCACGCCACGCCCCGCCACGCTCTAAACTCACCCCGGCTTACCACCCGGCCGCGCTGCGCTACCGAGAGATCGAGCCGCCTTGGTTTTAGGCTTTAGCCTTCCGTGTCGGAGCCGGCGCCCCCCACACCCACACCCACTTCCGACTGCTGCTCACTTCCCATCCCTCGGTTCTGCCTCTCTCTCTCTCTCTCTCTCTCTCTCTCTCTCTCTCTCTCTCTCTCTCTCTCTCTCTCTCTCTCTCTCTCTCTCT
>JAHWGI010000299.1:10000-45000 GCA_029379305.1 Frankliniella fusca
AATCAAATCTCTCTCTCTCTCTCTCCCCATCTCCCTCTCTCTCTCTCTCTCTCCCTCCCCCTCTCTCTCTCTCTCTCTCTCTCTCTCTCTCTCTCTCTCCCTCCCTCTCTCTCTCTCTCTCTCTCTCTCTCTCTCTCTCTCTCTCTCTCTCTCTCTCTCCCTCCCTCTCTCTCTCTCTCTCTCTCTCTCTCTCTCCCTCTCTCCCTCCCTCCCTCCCCCCCCCTCTCCCCCCTGTCCTTCGCCAACTGCTTCTAATTTTTCTCTTCTGTCGCAGGTAAATGCACGTTCACGTCACCGGCTCGCTGACATTCTCTCTCGCATCGCGTAAGTTTTCACTTCACTTAACAAATGTGTGATTTAATAAGTTTCAAAGGTGATAGATATGATGAGGGTTTCACAAATTAAGAAGCAAAGCTTCTAAGTCCCGCCTTTGAAAGGCGTTAGAAGTTTTACTCTTCTTACAAAAGTTACCAACTTGAGCTGCTTAGTGCTATTGTTGGGGCACTTATCTTAAAATACGTCTTGAGCGCCCCTGGAGATTGCATGTGTTGCGTCGGCTTGCGTGCGCCGGTGTACACCTCGCGCGGGGGGCGCTTGAGTGCAAGTGAGACAGAGAGTGCCCGCACAATCATGAAGTGCCAACCAACCTCTGCATCCGGAAGAATATACATGAAACTGCAAAACAGGCCCAGAGGGTTACAAACCCCCTCAAGACGCAGATCCTGATCAGTTGCCAGCTACCTATACCGCTGCTACGGCCCGTCCTTGTGGCTGCCGAGGTGTGTGTGTGTGTGTGTGTGTGTGTGTGTGTGTGTGTGTGTGTGTGTGTGTGTGTGTGTGTGTGGCCCTGTTTACCGTGCAGAGTTTGGCGCTTAACGGGAATAACGTGTCCCCCCCCCCCCCCACTGTCTCACACGTGTCTCCAAACGCTGCCTGGGAGTCCCATGCAGTCGCGGTATGCACGCAGGCGATACCATCTCTGACGGTCCATCGCCCTGCTCGCCGGCGCGCTGTGTTCCAGTCTGTTGATCATGATTGAGGGCCGAGGCAGCCAGCGCCGCGCCCCGCCCCGCCCCGCCCCGCCCCGCCCCGCCCAGACACGGCCCGCCAGGGGATCAGCTCGCTCGCCGGCCCGGCCCTGGCTGGCCCAGGCAGGCCCGGTTCGCTTCGCCTGTCCGGCCAGGGGGAATCTAGTTTGCTTTTATCGCGCCAGGCGCAGGGGCGGGCGTTGGATTGGAGGGGAAAGGGATGGGGGAGGGGAAGGGGCAGGCGATCTCAGACGATGCAGAGTTGCTGGTGCTATGTGCCCTCGCCCGCCCCACTGCTGCTAACCCCGTTCCATCCCCCCTTGCCCTCCCCCGCCCCCATACCGTAGTGCCTATCTCCACCTCTAGACCCACCCCTCTCCCCCCTCACTCTTCTCTCTCTCCCTCTCTCTCTTCCCCTCTCTCCCTCCGCTCGCGCCTTATTTGGCGTGAAGGCGTACGCCAGCTAAAGTTTATCGGAAGTCCTGCGCCGCCGCCGGCAGTACTCTGTTCAACATTTGTGCTTGTTTTATTTATCTTTATTCTCTTTGCGCAAATTACCCCCTCCCCCTCTTCCCCTCTCTCGATCCACTGCCATCACCGAGCCGTACCGTTACTCTTCTCCCTATTCCCCTGAGGAAACAAAACGCTTCCCTTATCAATGGAAATAAAAATAAGGCCTCAAAGCTTTGTCTCATGATTGGATAGTTTTGTTTAAATTTTAAGAAATTTTGAGTTCAGGATGCTTTTCAGCGGAAAGCATCCTGGTAAGGAGAGCCGAGCCGAGTAGGTATTGTTGCAAGGGCTCAACCCCACTGCGCAGCTCGTAGGACAGAAAAAGCACAAGGCTGAGGACCTGCTGTTGATTGGTCATGAGCATAAGTTAAAAAATTAAAAGAACGTGTCAAAATAAAAATGTCAATGCAGTGTTCGAGTAATCATTGCACATAACATGCCTATAGTTAAAGCCTAGCTCTATCGGACATTTCTTTACTGATAAACTAACTTTTAAATCGTTTGACACAGAAAGCTCAAAGTTTGTATGTGGACTGTTCTAGTGACGCTCATCAACCACTGAGATTGAGATATTTAATTTATTTGCCAAAAATGTGAAATAATTTTAGCTCAATTTCTACGCAGTTGCATACTGAAGTAAGAAACCGATGAACTTTTTGCCTTTTTTAGGCTTTCATAAGATAGAATATTTAAAAAAAAAATATTCATAAATTTAAAAGTATCTCGATCCAACTGAAATTAATCACGCCATCATAGTAGCCGTCTTTCCTGTTGTCAACAGTGTAGCCAGGCCCCACCGCCCCCGCTCCCGGAACCCCGCCGTCTTTCCGGTAGAAATGTTTTGTCGGGCTCGCTCAGGCCCGCTCCGCCCCCCTCCTCCCCCTCCCCCCGGCCCGCCCCTGCCTGCCGTGACGCTGTCATAATTTGGGTGTCGCGGCGGCATGAGCGATGGCGACGCTAGCGCTGCCGAGGTTTCGCCGCCCCAACAGTATCACCTGGAAGTTCCTAGCCTCTCTCTAAGGGCGCGGTCCTGTACTGCGGCGTCTTATTGTCATATTCTTCACCCATTTGAAATTTTTCAATTTGTCTCTGCCTGCTTGTGTTGCAGGTGTAGAATGAATTATGTGACTGCCTTGTCAAATTTATGCCTTCGTCTTTGGCGCGCGCGAAAATCTCTGGCAGCGCTAGCGCCCGCCGGGGGATGATAATTAATCTGGGGGCATTTGACACCCACCGGGGCGCCCACCTTGTAAACAAATGGCGAGCAGGAGGCGCAGCGGTGCGGGGAGCGAGAGAGAGGGAGGGAGGGAGGGAGAGAGGGGAGAAATGGGAGAGAGGGGTGGGGGTTGGAGGGGTAAAGCGCAGTATGAAATGAGGAAGAGGGGGAAAGGAGGTGCAAAACTGCAATGCAAGGCGGGCGATGCTGGTCGTATCTGCCTGTACCTACCCCTGCGGCCCCTCCTCTCTCTCTCTCTCTCTCTCTCTCTCTCTCTCTCTCTCTCTCTCTCTCTCTCTCTCTCTCCCTCTCCCTCCCTCTCCCCAATCCTCTCTCCCTCTCTCCCCCCTCCCTCTCTCCCCCCTCCCTCTCTCCCCCTCCCTCTCTCCCCCTCCCTCTCTCCCCCTCCCTCTCTCCCCCCCCTCCCTCTCTCCCCCTCCCTCTCTCCCCCCCTCCCTCCCCCCCCTCCCTCTCCGTGCCTTTGCCACCCCCGCGTGCCTCCCCAAGACTTGAAGCCTTTATCACGAGAGAAAGGAAGCGAGGAGGAGTTTCATTAGTTAGCGTGGGAGAACTTTGTTAATGCCTCTAGTATACGGCACGCTACGGCCCAGTGGGGCGCGGTGGAGCGGGGCGGGGCGGGGCGGGGCAAGCGTGCGGCCCCGCCGCCTCGCCGCGGGGGAGTTACCGCCCCGCCCCGCCCCGCCCGGTGCACCCCTGCCCGCCCCATTTGTTAGGGACTGCCCCGGGTGGCCCGGCACGGCCCGTGCACTGCGCCCCAGCCCGCCCCGCCCCACCTCACCCCACCTCACCCCACCTCACCCCACCTCACCCCACCTCACCCCACCCCACCTCACCCCACCACCCCACCTCACCGCGCCTTGCTCCGTTCCCGTGCCCCTGACACCTGCAGTGTATAGGCCGTTGCCTTTTGCCCGGCACGTGGTGTGTGTTTTGTTTCTGGAGCCGTCACAACCCTCTTCCTTTTTTCCGCCCTTTCCGACCCTGTTTTTAGGCATCGGAATTTGCTTTCGAAAATCGTTGGGAAACGTAGGTTCATTGTTTTATATGGCCCCTGACGGGAGGAAAACAAAAATACTACCCATGGCTTTTGATCGATTCTAATAATGTAACGTATAGTTGTGTTAAATCTTGTAAATAATTCAGTTTTAAGGTTTCAAATAAATTTCAACTAAAGATTTTCTGTAAATTTTATTTGGAATTTCAGTTACCTTGGTTGTGCTCGACTTGTCAGCCATGATCATCAATGGAATTTTTTTTACCTTTTTTCTTCGTTGTGGGGGCAGGCGGAGCCGAGCCAACACGGAGCGAAACAGAAACCTGTGAAGTCTGCGTTCAAACAAAGCTCTTCTTCAGTGAACTCCACCAGAAAGAGAGATGATACCAGTGAAATTGTGAACACCGTACCACCCTTTTGCAACCCACTTCAGATGGCTCTGCTAACCACTCATAACGCACCTCGCGAGGTGGACGCATGAACCGCTGGGCAGCCGGCTTTCTTTTGTCGAGTGCAAACCCCTGCCAATAATCAAGGACGGCGTTCGGCGGCCAGTGGTCGCGTTTCGAAATAGTTCTAGCTCTACTTGCTTTTGCATGGACCATGCCTTTATAAGGTGTTTAAACGTTCGTCACAGAAAACTTTTCACGGAAGCCCCCGCTCGTACAGAGAGACTCGGCTCAAAATTTCTGGTTAGTAAAGTATGATGTTGCGACTAGTTTGTATTACGACTCCGCGGTATCTACCACGATTTTCTTTTCTTTTGCTCTTGTTTAATTGTATTATTATTTATTAATTTTTTTTGGCCTGTGTTGCCCTCCAAACCTCGCTCGCGGCTGCAGTGGGTGCGGCGGAGCTGGGCTCTCTGTAAGCCGCCAAGCCATACAAACCCTGTGCTGTCCTCCCCTCCCGCTCCACATGCTCTGAGCCAATTTCCTGAGAGAGCTTCGTCAGCTCCCGCGGCCGGGCGGCGGGCAGGCGCGGGCAGCATACGGTCCCTCCCTCCCACTCACTCTTTCAATCACTCACTCACTCACACACACACGCACTCACTCACTCACTCACTCACTCACTCACTCACTCACTCACTCACTGACTCACTCACTCACTCACTCTCACTGACTCACTCTCACTGACTCACTCACTCACTCTCACTGACTCACTTACTCTCTCTCTCTCTCTCTCTCTCTCTCTCTCTCTCTCTCTCTCTCTCTCTCTCTCTCTCTCTCTCTCTCTCTCTCACACACACACACACACACACACACACACATCCTAACTCTCGCGCGCTGTTTTCACGAAATCTCTATGGAGTATTTTTCCTCCATCCAACTCCGTGCTTTTTCCGTGGATTCGCTTCTGTGCTTACCCCCCCCCCTCTCCTTCCCCCTCCCCCCCTTGCCCCCACTTTCCGCTGCAGCAGAGTCCCCACCCGGTTTGGACCATAGTGCGCGATATCACACAGTATGCTGCGGGTGTGCTCACTTTCTACCGTGATTAATGTGTCCGCGCGACGACCCGCCTGCCTGAGCGGGGGCGAGAGGGAGGGAGGGAGAGAGAGAGAGAGAGAGAGAGGGAGGGAGGGAGGGAGGGAGGGAGGGAGGGAGGGAGGGAGAGAGAGAGAGAGGGAGGGAGGGAGGGAGGTAGGGAGAGGGGGAGTGAGGCCGCGCGGTGGTAGATGGGGTTGGACGCTCTGTTGTGCCTTACCGATTAACCACGCTTTGCCGTGATGGAGCAATTTGCGGGCCAAACAGCGCGAGGTGCGGTGCGCGGCCGTACCGTGGCAGTGCGGTTAGGAGGGGGGCGGGGGTACACTGCAAAAGAGTCAAAGGGAAGCGAAAGGGCCTCTGGCGTGTTCTGAAAATTATTCCAGGCAGGTAAAATAAAGTAACTGGAGTGGTTTTGTGATATGGCAAAAATAAATAATCGTAAAGAAAACAATTTTTTTTTTGGAGAGAAAATAAAAGATATAGTATTATAAACCATATGCGTTGCAAACATGAAAGCCGGAGGAGTACGGAATCTTGTTTGTTTTAGAGTGGGGTCGTACGTGTGTGTGCGAGAGAGAGAGAGAGAGAGAGAGAGAGAGAGAGAGAGAGAGAGAGAGAGAGAGAGAGAGAGTAAGAGTAAGCGTGGAGCGAGAGAGGGTAGGGGCACGCGGTTTAATTCAATTGCCAAGTCTTTGCGATGCGCAGAAGAGAGTGGGGCCACGTTGAGTGGGATGGGGCCAAACTGCCTCATGCAGAATGTGTGGACGCGTGCGTGGGAAGCTGGAAGAGTGGGAGAGAGCGAGAGGGAGAGAGAGAGAGAGAGAGAGAGAGAGAGAGAGAGAGAGAGAGAGAGAGAGAGAGAGAGCGCAGACACGGGGCGTAGAAAGACGAGACGAGAGTTGTGTGGCGTGGCTGGCCGCCACCTCATTCGTCTGTAAGTTTTCCATCACAAGAATAATGAAGGCATGAATGATAGTGAGGAGGGAGAAGCCAAAGTGCTGCGCGCTGCTGATGCTGTTGTTGTTGCTGTTGTCGTTGATGTTGATGATGTCGTTGATGTTGATGATGTTGATTTCTGTGCTGTCGGTCGGCTCCGCAACTTGTTGAGTTTAGCAAGCAGCAGACATTCCAACTACCGTGAGAACAGCCAAGTGCGTGATAGCGCGCCCCGGCGCCCCGCCTCCCCCAGCCCTGTGTCGCGTAGACGTGTAGCTAGGCAGCCCTGTGGAAACGAAAGTGGCAAAGTAGTTTTTGACGGAGGAAGAAAGACAAAATCACCGGCCAGAGGTGATTAAGAGCAAGTGTGCAAAAAATGTTCGACACCATGTAATGTACAAAGTAGTAAAAAGCACACTTTAAGTGTGCAAAGTTGCACGTTTGTTTTACCAGTGTGCCTGTCATTCATTTGCGTGTTGGTGCTCGGAAAAACTGGTGCCTAGGTTTTCAAGGTATAGTCAAGGTCTTGAAGGTCGTCTTGATTTCCAAGGTGGGACGTCTTGAAGATCGTCCCTATTTCAAATGCGTCAACAGAAAAGATCTTGGTTCTTTGCCGCGCCTCTCCCAGCGCTTCTTTTATTTTTGTTTTTTAAAATGCACGTTGTTTTGTAAGGATAGTAGTCCTGCCTGGCGACCTTGCTGTCGTGCAGACAGGTGGGGTCCCAGCGGCGGTGGTCCCGTCGTCTGCTGTCGACCCTAGACGCATTTGTTTTTCTTCATCTCCTTTTTGCCCAGCCGTACCGTACCCTTCTTTTCGTCTTATAGCTGCGTCTCTCTCCCTATCTCTCTCTCACGCTCGCTCGCTCCATTCAGTAGAGAGCCACAAGAGCGTCTCCCTACCTGTCGCGTTACATAGGCCCCAACCTCTCCGACCCGTTTACCCACAAACCGCTATATACCCCTCCGACCCTTCGCCACACCCCGCCTCCCCCCAAACCCCTACCATTTCAACCCTTTCCCACGACCCGTTCAACACCCTCCCCCCCCCTACCCCTCCGACCCAGCTCTCGCCAAATGTCTCGTCCGCACCTAGCCAATCTCTCCCGTAGTAATGGGAGGGGGGGGGGGGGGGGGTCGGAGGATCCCATCTCGGGCGAGGCTCAGAGGGATAACACTGGCTTCTTTACCATTGTGTGTGAGACACGAGAGAGAGAGAGAGAGAGAGAGAGAGAGAGAGAGAGAGAGAGAGAGAGAGAGAGAGAAGGTGAAAGGGAAAGGGTTGGGAGTAAGGGGTGCGGGCGGAGGTCGTCTCCTGTGTGTATGTGTGTGTGTGCGCGCGCGCGCCTGTGTGTGTGTGTGTGTGTGTGTGTGGCTGGCTGGCTGGCTGGCTGGCTGTGCGAGCACGGTTTCAATTAGGGAGATAGAGCATGACTGTGTATCGGGGGGAGAAGGGGGGGGGGGGAGGCTAGAGCCGTGCTGGATCCGCCCGTGCTATCCGCCCTCCACCAACCTCCTTTCCCATTGTACCCCAAAAGGGAAGACACGTGTGGCGAGGTACCTGATTGGACGAAAGCCCTCCCCCCCCCCCCTCCCTTCTCACACCTCTTGAAGAGAATCCGGCTTACATGTGTAGCCCTTATTCGCATTGTGTGTGTGTGTGTGTGTGTGTGTGCGTGTGTGTGTAGATAGGAGGAAGCTACTCTGGACAGGATTACGGCAAGGTGTGCCGTGCGTGCTTCAAAGGTGCGACTGACTGCCTGAGCGCGCGCGCGCGCGCGTGTGTGTGTGCATGCGTGCGCGTGTGTGTGTGTGTGCGCGCGCGTGCGCGCGCGCTTCAGGCTCCTGGTATTCTCGCTCGGAAGCCAATTTAATGGGGTGTTGAAGATAACCTGTCGGGACATTAAGCCCCGCGCCGCCTCGCTCCCATGTGTTTGTGTAAGCGTGCCGGGGGGCGGTGCCTTTAGGGGTGTACTTCATCTGCTGCAGTACCCCCGACGCGCACCTCTAATCGATCCGAGAGCATGTTGTCCTTGTCCTTCTCCTTGAGGGGGGAAAATACGAGACAGAACATAAGGTTCATCCTCTTTTGTTGAATGAATAATGAGCATAGGATATTGTCTTGAAGTGTCTGTATGTTCTGCCGGATAATTGCGACCTCTTCGCAACTTCAGCCAGGCCTGTCCATTTTAAAGGTTCCCTTTTATTCTTTTCCTCTCGGTAGGTGTCGCAGCACTTTTCTCGAAGAATTTGTATTCTTAATCTGAGGGTAAAAAAAAAATGTTTGCGTCACCTGTTTGTAAGGAAAAGGTGAGGGGTAAAACTGAAATGATGGTGGTTGTGTAGCAGCCCTGTCACACTCGGCCCCTCTTACCTCTGCACCCCCGCCCCGCCCCGCCCCGCCCCGCCCCGCCCCGCCCCGCCCCGCCCCGCCCCGCCCCGCCCCGCCGACCCCGCAGACCCGTGCCCGTGTGTCACTCTCCTCCCCTACTACCCCGTCGCCCGCTACCCCACCACGCTTCTCCCCGGCACCCCGCTGGCGTGCTGCGCGCTGCGCAAACTCGTGGGCGGGAGCGTGTAGTGCTGCGCGGTGGCAGAGTTGCGCCCCACCTCGCCCCGCCCCGCCCCGCCTCGCCCCGCCCCGCCCCGCCCCGCCCCGCCCCGCCCCGCCCCGCCTCGCCCCGCCCCGCGCGCCCCGCCCCGCCCCGCCCCGCCCCGCCCCGCCCCGCCCCGCCCCGCCTCGCCCCGCCCCGCCCCGCCCCGCCCCGCCCCGCCCCGCCCCGCCCCGCCCCGTTCCGCCCCGCCCCGCCCCGCCGACCCCGCAGACCCGTGCCCGTGTGTCACTCTCCTCCCCTACTACCCCGTCGCCCGCTACCCCACCACGCTTCTCCCCGGCACCCCGCTGGCGTGCTGCGCGCTGCGCAAACTCGTGGGCGGGAGCGTGTAGTGCTGCGCGGTGGCAGAGTTGCGCCCCGCCCCGCCCCGCCCCGCCCCGCCCCGCCCCTCCCCGCCCCGCCTCGCCCCGCCCCGCCCCGCCCCGCCCCGCCCCGCCCCGCCCCGTTCCGCCCCGCCCCGCCCCGCCGACCCCGCAGACCCGTGCCCGTGTGTCACTCTCCTCCCCTACTACCCCGTCGCCCGCTACCCCACCACGCTTCTCCCCGGCACCCCGCTGGCGTGCTGCGCGCTGCGCAAACTCGTGGGCGGGAGCGTGTAGTGCTGCGCGGTGGCAGAGTTGCGCCCCGCCCCGCCCCGCCCCGCCCCGCCGACCCCGCCGACCTGTGTGTCACTCTCCACCCTATACTACTACCCCGTCGCCCGCTACCCCACCACTCCTCTCCCCGGCACCCCGCGGCGTGCTGCGCGCTGCGCAAACTCGTGGGCGGGAGCGTGTAGTGCTGCGCGGTGGCAGAGTTGCGCCCCGCCCCTCCCCGCCCCGCCCCGCCCCGCCCCGCCCCGCCCCGCCCCGCCTCGCCCCGCCCCGCCCCGCCCCGCCCCGCCCCGCCCCGCCTCGCCCCGCCCTGACCGGGGCGCCTTGCCTGACGCCTGGCTGAATGGATTGCTCATGAGGAGGGGGGTGGAGTGCGCCCCGGATGCCTTTGTGCCAGTGCTGCTGTGGCCGCTACTGTTACAGACGGGTCCTGGGGTCTCTGAGGACTGTGTGCCGATGGGGCTTACCCCACCACCGCGCAACCAACCCTCGAGAGGTGTACCCAACTCGATAAAATCTTGTACACCAGATTACCGTGTACAATGGTGATAACCCAAACTAGGGGTCACACAGGATTTGCCTAGAGACTATCGGTGATTCGCTAACCTGCGCAGAGCTTATCGGGAGATTCACCCAGGGATTTGACGTACAGGACAACCCTGCATGGATTCTGGAAAATAACTCTAGCGATTTACAGGTATTGCTTAAAAATACCCGTATGGCCCGTTAGAGCATTAGTTTGACATATTTATATCATCTAGGGCAGGACAAAAGATCACTAAGAAAATATCTCGAGAAAAGAAAAAAAATTACAAAAGTAATGGCAACAGAAAAATTCTGAGTACATGACAAACTGATTTGTCATTATCTACTCATTGGTTTGTCATTCGTATGTGCCTAAAGTGATCACTTCAATGACAAAAATAGGACAAAAGCAAGTCGAAATAATGACAAACACCGTACCCTCACTCTAAGACGAATTGATCCTATTAGGTGTCTATTTTGTAATTTTATTTTAAACGTGAAAAGTGGTCAGTCTGACGACAAATTAATTTCAAAGTTATCTCTTCCCAATGACAAAAAGCTCGAGTGGCACAAAAAACAACGCAACACCAAAATTCGGAAGCGAACCACGCTCTTCGCAGCTTTTAACACGTACATATTTGAAAAACCAAGTAGATAATGACTAATCAGATTTTCATGTACTCAGAATTCTTTTGTCATTAATTTTGTCTTTTTTCCCCTGTTTTTGAGCTGCTATTTCACGAAAAAACAACAACATAGGTACGATGTCCTTCCTTTCCTAGTAGTTAAGCCCCTTTTAGGTTTGCTAAGGGATATATTTTCAGTTTTTTCAAGATATTTTCTATATTAGCGAACCAGGGTGAACTCTGGTTTTACCAGGGGGTCCCGTGGAAATCATTTCCAGGGAATCTCCTGGTTACCAACTACCATTGAAATCCAAGGACTTACTTTACCGTGCATTGGAAAAAAATATTTCTAAAAAACATAAACTGTTTTTTGGAGCTTTAGTGCCCTGTAAAGGTTGGATACACTGGAAAAACAAAGGTGCGACAATGCCTCTTAAAGGAACTATTATTGCAATAGCGCCTTTGGAAAGGCACTAAAACAGCCGAAAATAGCACCTTTAGAGGCCAGTGTCGCCTTTGGAAAGGCACTGTTTTACGAACGCCTCTAAAAAGGCATTAGATAGCACCTTTGTCTTTCCAGTGTATCCTACCTTTGTTTTACCAGTATTTTTAGTGATTTTTTGTCCTGCCCCAGATGTCAAGAATATGACTAACTAATGCTGTAACTGACCGTGCGGGTATTTCGAGAGAACCAGTGATACCGTGGTGTTTGTGCTCTTCTGGGGCTCAATGCTCGAGCCATACCGCTGCTGCGAATGTTCGACCAGGAATTGATTTTACAATTCTCATTTAAAAACAATTAAATTTGAGCTATGTTTTTATTTTTTTTTTTGCTAGAAATATTTACGTTTTCGCTTTAGAAACTGCCAGGGAAGAACACGGTGTACGATAGTGGAGAGGGTGGCTCCAGGGGTGAAAGGGAGTTAGGAGGGGCAGAGGGAGGAGGGGGGGTTTAACAAGTGAACTCTCCACAAGAACACATCCGGCCGCAGGCCGGCACGGCTGCCGGCTCGTTTTGTCGTCTTTCACGCTGGAAAACAAGGGAGGGAGAGAGAGAGAGAGAGAGAGAGAGAGAGAGAGAGAGAGAGAGAGAGAGAGAGAGGGGAGGGGTGGCATTTGGTCTGTGTGTGAAAGAGAGCTTTCTCTGCTGTCTAACGCCTTTGTGTTGAGGGGCCTAACCCAACAGGGTCCCCAACTGGGGTCCAGGGTGCATGACACGCTAGCTCTGGGGGGACTCAGTACGAGAGAAGTAAATCCTGCTACTTTAGAGTGAGAGTGAGAGAGAGAGAGGGCAGAAGAGGGCTGAGGTGTGTAAAAGTAGTATGGCCATCTCTTTCTCGCCCCACCAACGCACTCTTTCGACCGCATCTCTTCACCTTCGTCCCCCCCCTCCCCTTCTCTCTCTCTCCCTCCCTCTCTCTTTCTCTCTCCCCCCCCCCTGTCTCTCTCCCTCGGTTTTGCGCTTTGGTTTCAGCTTTATTGGTCTAATGGTTCCGTTTTGAACAGCAGCGGGGTTTCCCGATATCTGATTCTCCACGCTTTAAACCCCTCTCAGTAAATGCGCCATCCACCTGCAACCTTTTGTCTAAATGTTTTCTTTTTCTTCTTGTGTGCCTGCGTTCCTCCCCAGTACGGGACTGCCCTCCTTTTTTGGCTGTAATGTTGGCGATATTTGTTTTCCCGTTTGCCAGGCGAGCGGCGGTAGCGCAGCCGAGGCCAAGTTTGTCGATTCTGTACGTGCCTCCCTCCTGCTCACCTCTCTCTCTCTCGCTCTCTCTCTCGCTCTCTCTCTCGCTCTCTCGATCCCTCGCCACTTCGGCATCCCGGGAAGCGTGCGGGCCTTGCAAATGTTCGTTAATGACCATTTGTTATTCGCAATGACTTTTTCATGATGAGGTTTTATCGAACGACAATTTTGTGCGGTGTAGAGATAGGGAGAGCCGGGGAGAGAGGACAAAAGGGGGGAGAGGGAAAGAGAGAGAGAATGTGAGAGAGAGAGAGAGAGAGAGAGAGAGAGAGAGAGAGAGAGTGAGAGAGTGAGTTAAGAGAAACATGGAGTGCGTGTGTGTGTGTGTGTGTGAGAGAGAGAGAGAGAGAGAGAGAGAGAGAGAGAGAGAGAGAGAGAGAGAGAGAGAGAGAGGGGGGGGGGGGTCGGACGTGAGTGGTACTGCGGAGCGGTCGGCCCGGCATGAAATTAGGAAGTGGGTTTGACACTCGTTTACCAAGTACCGGGGGTCCTCTCCCGCCTCTCGAGCGGAAGCCTCCCCTGTCCCCCTCCCCCTCTCTCTTTCTCCCTCGCTCTTGCTCTCTCGCTCACTCACTCTTGGGGCGCCTTTCGTTGAGCTTCTGCCGAAAGGTTGGCATCGCTGCCCTGAATCCGCTATTGTTTCTTTCTTCACATTTTTTTTAAACTGCGAATATTAATTTGACGAAAAAAATGTATGTTCCTTATTTTATTAATAAATTTTAACGAGACTGTGGCTGTGATATCGTCCCTGTCCTGTGACGGCTGAAGCTAAAACCTACCTGCGCTGATTTTTATTTTATTCATTTTTTCGAGTCCTGTGCTTCGACGACAGTGTTTGTTGCCCCTCCACTGGGCCGAGCTTGCTGGTGGTGTAATAAGGAGGAGGAATTCCCCGGGCCACCAATAAGCCGTGTTGAGTTTCCACCTTGGTATATTGATGTACAATTGTCGACGCCCAAACACAACGCGCACGTTCCAGTGAAGTCGTCCGAACCATCGTCGTTCGTCACGTGTTCATATGGGGAAAAACGGGAGGAGAGACTCGGGATAGACATATATGTAAAGTTATAGCGGTCACAATTATGCATGGTCCTCGTAATGTACGCGTTTGAGCACGACATTTCCAAACGCGCGCTGTGTGAGCGAGTATTGTACATCCAGCCCTGCCCCCGCTCTCCATCCTTTTTTTTTTCTTCTCTCACTTTCTCTCTCGCTCTCTCTTTTGCACGTGAGTGCAGCAGCCGCCTAATGGGGGCCCCGTCACCTCCGCGCCAACCGTTTCTGATAAGCTCCGCATAGGGCGGCAGGCAGGGCCGCGCGGGGCCGTGTTAGCGAATTAGATTTTATGCTGTTGTTGTTGTTTGCTGCTGCTGCTGCTGTTGTTAGTGTTTACCGCCGCTGTTGGGCCTGCCTACCGCTAAGAATGAAGGATCCCTTGTCACGCAGGGAGGCCGCCCCTCCCTTATCCCTTTCCTCCCCTACCCCATACCCCCACCCCTTCCAACGCCGCGGCTCCGTCTAGCCGGCAGGGCCAACGATCTGTCTCGTTCGGCCCTACTTTATGGCGCCCAATTATACTTCATTACACCTGCAGGGGCAGGAGGAAGTAAGATTGGAGCCGTGAGCTCTGCGAGCAGGGCGCGCGCCCCCTGTGCGCCCCACAGCCCCTCGCTGCGTGCAGCGTCCCCCGGGCAGTCGCCGACGCCAACCTGGCTGCATGGTAATATTCATATCAAAACCACTGGCAGTCTACATGTCTGCTGATACAATATTTCTTTCCCATATCTTTGCAGCTTGAAAAGAAAACATCACACATTTTGTGTTTTCTGAACTGCACGGAAACGATGGATTCGCTGAAACGGCTAATTCATTCGCTGTTTTTTCCTTTGGTGAGAATTTTAGCTCGTCCAGCTGATTACTTTGCTGAAAGAGCTAAAATATTAGGCCTCACAGCTATGTCTACATAAAAAACAGTATCAGCTGTTGAGGCTTATATCTTAGCTTTTCCAGTTAATAATAAGCTGTACGAGCTATTATTCTCACCTAAGAAAAATACAGCAAATGAATAAGCTGTTTCAGTGAATCCATTTGCACTGTAAAATTTTTGGCTGTCATTTGACAATTATCGTCCGGATAAAAGTGGAACATGATAAATTGGTCATGTTAGTGAGCTTGAAAATTATTTGTCATTTGCCAATGACGGTAAATTCGTCTAAAATCAATCGATTTTGATAATTTTCTTCTCAAAAGATAGATGTTTTGTCAAATATATCAGACAAAAGCATAGTCATTGGCAGACAATTTCCTTGTCATACAGTAAAGACAAAAAAAAATCAACAAGTATGTTGTCACATAAACAGATCATTTGTTATAAACACAACATGAATTGTCACAAAATATGTTGTAAAATGACGACAACTTTTAGCAGTGTGTTTCCGTGTGAAAGAGTTTTCGTAGCATTCTGTGTCCGATCGGTCGTTTCAGGTCTACTTTTTTGTTTCGCCTGCGTGTATGCTTTTATCTGGTCGTTCCTTTCGACCTGCGCGTGCTCGCGGGGACGGTCGCGGAAGTGCAGCGAAGCTGCGTCAGTGGCACTGCCCGGCCCGGCCCGGCCCGGCACATTCATCTTTCTTTATATCCCTTCAGAAACGAAAAAGCATTTATTTTATTTGTAGACGGGGGCTGAACGCCAGCGGGGTGGGAGGCGGGGCGGGGCGGGGGGTAGCTCTTATGTACCGCGTGAGAGATGGTGCCGGTTGTGGAGTCCTCCCCCCCCACCCCCCTTACTAGCCCTTCCAGACTCCATCCCTTTCTCTGGCCTGCTGCTACTGTACTCGTTACGTGCAGCTTCCAGTCCGCGACCAAAGTCCACTCCCTCCTGTACTATCAGCAGCGACCCTTTTGGAAACCCTCGAATCCCATTTCTCACCCAAAATGAGTGAGGGCACTTTTCTATCTTGAGTGAGAACATTTTGTTTTTTAAGAAATTAGTCTCACTATATTTGAGTGCGGATTTTCAGCCCCACTTTATTTGAGCACGAATGCTCACTTTATTAGAGTGGGCTTACAAAATTCTCTCAAATAAAGTCAGGGAAAAAATTCTCCCTCTCCAGGGAGAAATAAAGTTGTCCTTAAATTGTGTTTCGTATAGGACGGGAGCGAGAATTATAACATTTTCAGCGCATAATCTTTTTGTTAAATTTTTTCAATGGGCTGGGTGGACATTTTTCTATACCAGTTTTCTTCCAAAATTGATTGGTTGCCAAAATACTGCTTCTACGGGTTGGCGCTCGTCTGTCTCTGCTGACCTTCCCCCCTCGCCTCTCTCTCTCTCTCTCTCTCTCTCTCTCTCTCTCTCTCTCTCTCTCTCTCTCTCTCTCTCTCTCTCCCTCTCTCTCTCTCTGTGTCCGTCTCTCCCTCCCTGCCTTTCTCCCTCTCTTGTCCCCTCAGCTGCACGTCGCCGACGGATGGTCCGCGGTACAAGCGGACACTCCGGAAATTGAAGAAGGAATAAAGTGCTATGATGGTGCCTTGGCAGAGGGCTGAGTTATGGCCCACCTGTGAGAGGCTGGCCCGCAGGGTGCGGGGCGGGGCGGGCGGGGCGAGATGGGGCGGGGTGGCTCAGAACGCCTCTACGGGTCAGGCCCGGCTCCCCTGCACACCCCATTCACTGGAACCCACCTAGTGATTTCCTTTCATAAATCAGAACAGAGTAGGGAACACTCTCCTCCGTACCTTGTGCCCTGGGGAGCGCCCCGCCCCACCCCGCCAGGGGCGTTCCTCGGACCGTCCGGCCCCGCCCCGCCCCACCCCGCCCCACCCCGCCCCGCCCCACCCCGGCTGCTCGCCCGCACGCTCACCCCGCGCCCCGAGCGATTTATTGCGGGATTTGTAGTTGGCGGGGCGGCCCCGGGCGGCCCGCAGTAAGGTTAGGCCCCCTTGCACTCTCGCCACCAACTCTGGATGGCGTATGCTCCACGTCTCTGATTCAGTTTGCCGCCAGTGATGGAATATGTTTGGACATCGCGAATTGGAATGTCGCCACCTGCGTCTGCGTGGATTATCTTTCATGCGCTCTGATAAGGAGATATGACACTTTCTTATCGTGTACGCGCGGGGCAAGGGTGTGTAAACGGACCTCCACTACAGTTCACAAGACAAATCATAAAAAGGAAATGAAAAAAAAAGGAGGAAAATGACAAAAGATAAATGACGGTCCAGTCCGTCGTGTCCTGTAAATATGCCGGGAGTCGTTTACAGGCCCGATAAGCTCCGGGCTGTCCATAACTGACGCTTCGCTTAACCTGGCCGGAGCCGCTGTGTCACGCCGGAAATGGGGTGCGGGGCGGGGTGGGCGGGGCGGGGTGGGGCCGCGCGGGGCGGGGCGGGCGCAAGGCCCTGTCAACCCCTTGCCTTGCCACCACGCCAGAGCACCAGCCCTACATGCGGTCAGCCGGCGCCTTCCTTTTTGTGCACCCTGGAAACCCTAGTAAAGTTTCGCACACTAGCAGATGTATGTGAATGTACATCGCACACTTGGAGGTGTGTGATGTCATATCGGCACACATGAGAATGCGCGAATGTTGCTGCTCGAAATTTCATGTACATTCACGGCAACTGTATGGACGGAAATTCATGCACCTGAAAAGTGTAACGACGTTCACAAACTTGGGCCTAGCAGTGTTTCACAGCGCCCGGCTTTTGACCTTCGACATGCCTGGGTCGTGGCGTACGCGGCGGCGCTGCATCGCAATATCGCCGAACAACTCAGCTCGTTATATTCAAAATAATTCAGAAACAGTCAAAAAATTAAAAGCATTTTGAAAATTTAGGATGATTTTGGGGGAAAAAATAAGAAAACAAAAATCATGAAAAGTTATTAAAATCCCAAAATAGTCAAACTTAAAATTCCAAAAAGGGAGAAAAAAAATTCTGCGAAATTCACGAAATTTCACTGTCGAAAATATTCTCGGAGATGTACAATATATTTTGTAATTCACTATGTACAACTCGTACATGTACGACTTTACGCTTTTCGACTTTTTTTTGCTCACCAATCGATTCTGAGTTGATACGTACTGTTATAAAAATTAACAATTGCACAAGACCTCTCATGAAAAATTTTCACGTAACCAGTACAAGAATTTCTCACAGTGTTGTACCTCAATATCCGCAGTTGTTTTCCCATAGAATGTGACACTGTGCCTCTCCTACACAGGTTTACGGCACAGCGATTTTGGTTAATACGCAATCATGATTCATGATTTGCCCATGTAGTCACACAGGCTGTCATTGCCGGTCAGAGTGGACGCGAGCGCCGCCGAGCAGCGGGACCTCGCTCACCGTTAACGCGGCTATCTAGTATTATTACCTTTGCTTGCAGTAGAGGCACGAAATAATAACGATGATAAAAAGAAACGGGCCATTCCAGTTTTGACGCGTGGGTTTGTTGTGTATTTCACTCAAATCGATCGATTCGCGTTCGATTGAATTGCTCGGAGGGGTGGGTAAGCAGCGTATGGCGGTCTGCTTGGCAGTGTTTACGTCGTTAGTCGGTATTTGTCGTTGTGAGTGGAAGCGCGATGTGGTGGGTGGGAGAGAGAGAGAGAGAGAGAGAGACAGACAGAGAGAGAGAGGGGGGGGGGGAGTGGTGGGGGGCATAACTGTGCGCTTTGGGCATAAGGGCATTTAGAACGGAAAACCGTTCAGCTAAAACAGCTCCTACACAGCCGCTGGCATTGCACTTCATGATATCTATAAGAAAGGAAAGGGAAGCGTAGCCCTATGAGGAACACGAAGAGAGGGCGAAAAAGGTAGAAAGAGTACTGTATAGAAACGGAGAGAGAGAGGGAGGGGAGGGAGAGAGGGAGGTAGGGACTCACGGAGAAAACGACGTTCTGGTCTCCCAGCAGTTTTGGAGTTTTGGCAAAACCGAGCAGCTTTAATGGATAAAATACACAGGGTTTTCCGGGGCCGCTTGAAAACCAAGACGAAGCTCTCTGCGTGCTGGCCACGAGTCCAAGTAGGGGCGCGGTGTGACATAGCGGTGCTGGCTAGATCCGTCCGCTTTTGGGTTTCCTTTCTTCGGTCGCCCCCCCCCCCCCCCCCCGGACCTACACGCGTTGTTGAGAGGCGACGTAGGGGAGACTCTCTATCGCCTTACGCTCTCTCTCTCTCTCTTTTCGCTCCCTCTCCCACCATGCAATGGATATTAGATTAACTTCCAAAGGAAGAAACAAGAAATCCCCGCGCCGCATTAAAATCGTTCATTCGCTCTCGGTGGTGGCCGCGCGCGCTCGGGCGCGGGGCGGGGTGGGACACAAGTGGGTCCGCAGTAGGCTGGGGCGGGGCGGGGCGGGGCGGGGCGGGGCGGGGCGCGGCAGCAGGGCGGGGCAGGGTGGAGTGGCGCGCCCAGCTCAGTCCGGGCGAATAAATAAATCCGCATGTTTTCGGCGGATATCGGCATGTCTTATGGCGCGGCCCCAGCCCACCCCACCGCGGCCTGTATTTGTATGCTCACCCCGGAGTGGAGCCCCCCCCCCTCTTCCCTTTCTCTCTCTCTCTCTCGCACCCGCGCTTTGTCTCGTACTGTGCTGTTCGTCTCTCTCATTCTCTCCCTCTCGCTCTCTCACCCGTTCTCAACCACTTGTTCGCTATAAATCATTCAGACCTGTCCTCCCCCTTCTCCCTCACCCTTCCTCTCTCTATCTCGCTCTCACGATATTTTATATTGTTTTTGACTCTCTCTCTCTCTCTCTCTCTCTCTCTCTCTCTCTGTCTCTCTCCTCTCCACCTCTCCACCTCTCCGCGTCTCACTCTGCGCAATGTCCGCCCAGCGAAAGTACTTTCCTGTGTCGTGGTTCGTCATCGAATGTGTTTCAAGGTTCCCAGCCCCCATGCGGTCCCCGGCCCCTCGCCGGCTGTGCTTTTGTTTGTTTTGAACGAGAGTGACGCACTGGGAGCTGGAGGCTGGAAGACGCGCGAAAAGGCATAGGACCGCCTTGCTCGAAGAAAAAAAAAATCCCTCTCTATTCCTAATAAGGTATTTTTTATTTTGTGTTGCAGGTAAATGTCGTTTGTTTCCGGCTACGCGAGTAAATGTAAGTATTCGCTTTGAGACTGCTGGCGAAGAGAGAGAGAGAGAGAGAGAGAGAGAGAGAGAGAGAGAGAGAGAGAGAGAGAGGAGGGAGGAGTGGGCGCTCGTGTTGATTCTTTCTGTGTTAGCGCGCCTGCTGGCTCCGGCGTAGGCAATCCCGCCGCACACTTCCGCTCTCAGCTGGCCTACTCACCGGGCTGCAGCTCCCCCCTCCCCCTCCTCCTCCCCCTCCCCTCCCCCTCCTCCCCCTCCCCCTCCTCCCCCTCTCCCCCTCCTCCTCCTCCTCCCCCTCCCCCTCCTCCTCCTCCCCCCCTCCTTCTCCCTCTCCCCTCCTCCCCCTCCTCCTCCTCCTCCCCCTCCTCCTCCTCCTCCCCCTCCCCTCCACTCCTCTGCCTCCTCCTTCTCCTCTGCCGTTCGATATCGATGTTCGAGGTATACTGCCCCCTCCCCCCGCCTCCTCAGACCAGTGTCCAGACGAATGCATTATGGTCTAGACGCCATAAACCCGACGCGTGTATGGGCGTGGCTGCGCCGTTCTACCCCATGTCGGCTCGTGTATCGGAACACCACATGGTCTCGAGTGGTAACTCCGCGCTACCCGTCCGAGAAAAATATATGTTAAAAATGGCTGTTTTTTGCTGTTGCTTTTTTTTAGTCATTTTTTTTTTAAGGCAATGCGGCGTGGCATTTTAAAATTGCTGGAAAACGTCTCTGTTTTGTTTCATTTACTTTTAAGAAAGCCATTGTAAATTTTTCGACGCTTTGGGGGTTTAAGTCTGCTAGCGACACGTTTTAGTAACATGACTAACAGTTTGTAAATAACCAACGATATAATTGTAGTTTTCCGTTGTGACAAGAATATCATCCGACAGCCAGCACGGGCTCAGAAACAGTTGGGTTGGATCTGGTTCAACGATGAGGACTTACCGGGTAAGATGCCTTTGTCCGGTGAAGTCCGTTGTCCTCCACCACTTCGTGAAATCGTTTATTTTTGGGGGACAGAGTTGCCTTCTAAAATTGCTGATTTTGGTTCAGTGGTGTTTTCTCTCGAGAAGTGGTTTGCTCTGCGACAAACCCCTTGGGTGGATCTCGTGGAAATTGATTTTAAAATAACGTTGAATCCCATCGCCATTGCCTCGGCTTTTGCCAGCCGTCCACCTCGCCCCTCGCCCAGCCGCCGCACGCTCTCCCGCCGGTTTTCCATTTTCACGTTTAGCCGGCGTGGGGATGGAGCGGCCGAACAGCCGGGAGCGCAGGACGGGGTCTCTCGGACCGGATATGAAGCGAGCGTGCGGACGGGCGATAGGGCACTTCCGGTCAAGCGGCTCAGCGGCGCGGCAATGGTACTCGACGCGTCACATGGCTTGCGCGGCGAGAGAAGTGAGACGGTTCACGTAGTGCCGCGCGGCTGTCGCAAAGCAAAATCCGTTCAAAACGACTCATCGATTTGTAGAGGGGTCAAGTTTATAGGACGATACTAATCACATGACGCACCGTGTGGGAGGCTCATTCTCGAGGGGTAAATAACCCCGGACTTTGGTGTACACCACTAATTTTACCAATTTAGTCCAATTCAAAATAATTCAAGCCAATTCAACCTAATTTCAAATCTAATTCCATTTCAATTCAAGCCAATCCAAAGTCAATTCAAGACAATTCAATCGCACTATTTCCGCCAGATTCGTAGGCAATTCAAGCCAATTCACAGCCAGTTCAATGGCAATTCAAATCCAATTCAAGATTTGCGTTCACCAAATTCATCGGTTATTTCCCCCTCGCTCATTCTCTGTGCAGAAACTTCCCGTCCCCGTCTCCTCCCTTCACCCATCCGCATCCTCCTTTTCTCCCTCCTCCCCTTACTTCTCCTCCTCCTCCCCTCCACCTCCTCCGCCCGCCTTCCACCTCCCACCCCCGCCCTTTACTGACTGACGGGCCGAGTCGCTGCTAAAATGACGATGCTTCTCAGCAGTTTAGCTGCTTGTTATGAGCACCTCGTCCCCTCCCCTCCCCTCTCTATTTCGCTCTCACTCTCTCTCTCTCTCTCTCCATCGGCGTGTCTTCCGTTCGATTTCACCCACGACAGCAGGGCACGTCTGTCTCAGTGGCAATGGCCCACCTGTCATCGACAGACTGCCCCACCCCACCCCACCCCGCTCCACCCCGCCCCACCCCGCCCCGCCCGAGGCATGGCTAGAGGGAGGCGACCGGCCTCGACCGCGGCCTCGATCCGCCCCGCCAACGGGACAAGTTTGGCAAAGGGCGTTCCCTCCCCCGCCCCGCCCCGCCCCGCCCCGCCCCGCCCCGCCCCGCCGCCGAGGGGGCCGGATAGCGCCGCGGGAGCAGACTCGTCGGCATTCAGCTGTTGCCCCGGGATGGATGATGCGCGATGCTTTCTGGTCGTGTTGGTCTCGTTGCCGCCACAGCGGCTCTCTCTCTCTCTTTCTCTCTCTCACTCCCTCTCACTCACCCTCACTCCCTTTCTCTTCCCCTGGCTCTCGTCTATATACTTTTCGTTGTGACTCTCTGCGTCACGACTATAGAGCGCACGCTGCTACCCCCAGCAGGCCCATTTGAAATTTTGTTTTGCGATTCGTATGAACAATCGTGTTGCTAGTTGTAATCGCAGTAAATACTAGCCAGGGAGGCCACTGTTAAAATCCCCCTGCAAATTACAGAAAGTAACTATACGGAACGCATTGGAATTTTTTTTCTTTTTTTCACGGAGCCGTCCAAACCCTTTAAATAAGGGAGAAATCCGTAGTAGAAAATTACGGGCGTTTCCGTTCCGTATACCTACTTACATGCAAAGGGTTCAATAACTTTTCTCCTTATTTTTGTTGAACCTAGATAGTGTTTCCGCGGCTGAAGATTTTGGTGAGTTTGTTTCGATATTTTCCTCTCCGGGTTAGGTGTGCGTGTCTCGGCAATGCGACTGGCTCGGCATCAATCAAGTTCCTTTTCGCGTCGGCTGCGCGTTCTGGCGGGGCGGAGCGGGGAGCGGCGGCCGTCCCGTCCGTACCGACTAGTGAAGTGTATCGGGGCGGGGCTGAGCAGAGCTGCCAATGGGCTGACTGACGGCTGATACACGTCGCGAGGCGACGCAGGGCCGGGGAGATTGGGGGGGGGGGGGTTATAATTTGACCGAGGGGGGTGGAGGGAGGGGGAGCCTTACACCGGGGCATGATTTATGCATCTACTCGATCCGCTTCCGCCCCTCTTGCGTCGGCCCCCCACACCCTCATCTCCACCCCCTCCGATTGGGGTGGACGGGGGAAGGGGCTGGAGGAAGGGGGGGGGGGGGTGGCCACGGAGGGTTATTCGAGAACTACCTGTGTGTCCTGTTATAACGTCGTCGCGCTCTTATGGCGTGTGAGTGAGACTTGCATGAAGGAGCAGGAGGCACACAGGAGGTGTGTGACATCTGGCAACTCACATGCTCCCGCGTGACAAACTCCTCCGGGAGCTCCTCCATGCATACTAAACCCTTATACATTTTGTTGTGCATAAACATGCAGGATTTTAAGCAACCATAAGAATATGCATAATTTTATGCATAACTATGTACAATTTGTGCATAGTTATGCACAATTTGTACATAATTGGCTGAGCCAGATAAAATAAAATTACAATATATTACAGACAGTATCTGCGAAGCCAACATTCAAGTTCCAAAGCCCCCACATCCCACTTTCAGCGCCTCTGGCAACTTCAAGTTGTGTCTTTCCAGTTCGACAAGGTGACACGCACTATGTAGGAATTTAGATAAACGTTGTTAAAAAAATAATATGTGGGTTTTCAATGAAAGAAAATACGACACTTAAAAGATTGACCGGGTAAAATAATATTTGTCAATATAGGAGGGAAGAAAAAGGTAAAAACGAGAAATATTTTATGTTGTTATGTTGGTACTAGTTTTATTTGACAAAGGATAACTTGCGGTCGGCCGATTATGAAATTTGCCAGTAAGATATATGGAAGCTTAGGTATATTTTTTATTTACAGGAATATGAAAGCGTTAGCTCAGCCTGGGAGTCATGACTCTAGCTAGTTATGCATAAAAAATGTGCATACTTATGGTTGCTTAAAGTCCTGCATGTTTATGCACAACAAAGTGCATAAGGGTTTAGTGTGTGGGTCCTGCTGGGGAGCCACACGAGCGCCTGAGGTGTGTGACATCTGGCTACTCACATGCTCCCGCGTGACAAACTCCTCCGGGAGGATCCTATTCCTCGCCACGCGCCCCGGTTTAGAGGTAACGGAGGCTGGGGAGAGGGGAGAAGGGGGTGGGGAGGAGGAGGAGGAGGAGGAGGAGGAGGAGGAGGAGGAGGAGGAGGAGGAGGAGGAGGAGGAGGAGGAGGAGCATCAGAAGCAGGGAGGCGCTCCGGCGCCGGAGCAAAGTTTCGCTTGGAAACTTGTAGGGCTAATTATGTCCGGTCATCGAAATGGAACGGAATGGAAATATAGAGAGAAGAGGGAGTGGGGGGCAGGAAGACGTCTAGGCTAGGGTCGGGGAGGGTCGGCGCCGGCGCTGCTGGTCCAATCTGCAGATGTAAACAGCGCCGCTGCAAGGAGCCGCTCGTAAGCCGCATGCATATGAATAAGGAAGCGGTTCATGTTTGGTTCCGGTTCCTGCTGCGGCGGCGGTGGGTGAGGAGCAGGCTCTGGCGCGAGACTGCGTGGCGTATGTTGAAGATTGAAATAAAAAAAATGTGGGGTTTAAATTATTGGCATAATTGTGTTTGTGTTCTAGCAGGATGTTGTGGAGTCGAGAGTATATAGGGGCTACCTCCCTCCCCCCCCCCCCCCCCCGACTAGAAACCTTATAAATTCGCAATGGCTGCCTGCCTCGACGAACGGCTGCCATACAACCCCTTTCAGCCTCCCCCACCCCCTCTCACTACCGCTCCCACTCATGTCACGTTATTGAATATTAATGCATTCAACCAGTATACTCGGCTGCGCGGCTGGTCTGATTTAACACACGCTGCTCTCCTATGCGGCCCCGCTCGCTCCTCCCCCGACCCTTTCTCGCAGGGTCAGCGGGAGAGCGCCAAGTTCAAAGAGCGACGAGATGTTCAACTTCCCTCCCGCTCTGCTCCGATCCGCTCCGCCTCGAGGAGGACGACTTAGTGCACCGTCGGGAAAGTTTCCGTCTGCAGTGGCACTCCCTTGACCGGGCCAGTTGGTGTGGATGACGGCGGAACGGAGGAGGAGTGGGACGCGCTCCATGAGACGAGAGCTCCGCATGTGGAGGAGTAGCACTGCTGGCCGCATAGGAAAGTGTGTGTGATCCACTCTGTGGGGGGAGGCTAGGGGTCGGTGTTGCAGGTGCCATGAGACGAGAGCTCCGCATGTGGAGGAGCAGCACTGCTGGCCGCATAGGAAAGTGTGTGTGATCCACTCTGTGGGGGGAGGCTATAGGGGTCAGTGCTGCAGGTGCCATGAGACGAGAGCTCCGCATGTGGAGGAGCAGCACTGCTGGCCGCATAGGAAAGTGTGTGATCCACTCTGTGGGGGGAGGCTATGGGTCAGTGCTGCAGGATCCATGAGAGAAGAGTGCCGCACGTGGAAGTGCAGAACAGGGAAGTGTGCGAGCCACTGTCTGTGGGGGTAGGCGACGACGGGTCAGTGCTGCAGGCGCCGTGAGAGAAAGGCACCTCGCGTGGAGTTGCCGCACCACCAGAGGGGGCGTGAAGTGAAAGCCGCTGTCATCGCGTGTCGTCCGGGAGGACGGGAGGAGGCCACCTGCACCGGTAGTGCGTCTCTACTCCGGGCCCCACTGACGAACCCGGAGAAAGACGCCACCCCACCCCCTCCCCTGCCCTGCGCCTGTCGGGGCGGGCGGGCTTAGCACGCCTGTCTCATTAGCCATAGGGGCCTAATCCTTACCCCCCCCTCCCACCCCCCACGCCAGCCCTTTCTGAACCAACCCCCCACCTACCCCTAGACCTGCCCGCAAGTCCCGTAGAGGCGGAGGCCGCAGCGAAAGAGTGAGAAAGAGGGAGAGAGAGAGAGAGAGAGAGAGAGAGAGAGAGAGAGAGAGAGAGAGAGAGAGAGAGAGAGAGAGAGAGAGAGAATTGGAGGGAAATGGGAAACAGCTGGGCCACGGTGCTGTGGGTGAGTCGAGCCGGGCCGGGTACCGTTGCGACCAGATGGCACCTCTCTCTTTCTCCCCTCTCCCCCTATTTCTCCCCCCCCCTCTCTCTCTCTCTCTCTCTCTCTCTCTCTCTCTGTGACTCTCAGTCGTGCTTATTGGTCCCGCAAGTACTGTCCGGCCCTTTCATTCTTCCCTTTCATTTTCGCTCCAATCTGTACTCCGGATGTAAAGGTGAAAATTACGACCCACCGTGGTGAAACTTTTTTCCCCTTGCGGGTGAAATTTGAATTTATATGTGAGATAATTTCTTAATTCCTTTCTTGGTAAAACAACCTAATTTTTAGGTATAAGCAATAGTCCTCGATTTTCTCTGCTTTTCAATTTCAATGACTGTGGTGTCTCATTTTATTTCATGTGAAAACTGTCGCATTCTTTTGATAATTATTTTGTGACGTTCTTTTGAATGAGACTGTCAAAGTCAGCCCGCAAAGTCCGGCCGCTTCATGTGAAAACGAATGTGACATACCATTCCGGCCAATGTGACAGTTTCCACATTACGAAGAGTGTGACGTCACCGTAATTGATGTGCAGCGAATTGTCATGCAATATCATTTTTCATAAGCGTTTATTTTTTTTTGGTGTTTTTTTTTTTTTGTTTTGTTTCTCATCTAATCGAATACCACTTACTTAGCGAGCATAAATGTCCCAGTGTTGTCTGTCTCTCTCGGCCGCGTGACAAGCAAGGGAGCTGCGCCCCCGGTGACATTAGCCTGGGGAGCCATTGCGCACGCCGCGCCACGCCACGCCACGCCGCGCCCAGGCACGCGAACCATAAGACGATTAAAGGAAATCCGGTGCGGGCCCGGAGAGGTTCGGGGAGTTTAGGGGGTGGGGGGGGGGGCTGTCCGACCGAGAACCGCGCGACCGCCGCCCCCAGACCCTCCCCCCTCCCCCCCCCCCTGCCCCCCGGACCTTCGCCCCCGGAGGGGACCTAATCCCCAGCTTCCTTTACGACGCGCCCGAGTGTCGTCGAGCGACGCCCCGGGACCCTCGGGACCCTGTTGGGGGATCCTGCTCCCGCTCCGGGCTCCGGGGGGATGCAGCCTCCCTGGTCCGGAGCGACCCCCCCGGAACGGACGTGCTATGGACCTCGTCAAGTGTTTCAAATTCACAGACGTACGAATTCTTAGTCAAATTATTGGAGTGAACTTTGATGTTACGTACTCTCCTCCGGTCTGCAAGATGCTTTTTCTTTTCTTTTTGCCGGTCCCGATGTCTTGTCTGGGCGAAGGCAAGAGCCATTGAAACAAATCTGTTTTCAACCCTTGTATTCCTCTCTTCTGAATGGAAGCAAAACCCGGGGCGCGCGCACGCCCGCGACAGAGAGAGAGAGAGAGAGTGAGAGAGAGAGAGAGAGAGAGAGAGAGAGAGAGAGAGAGAGAGAGAGAGCGAGCAAAAGAGCGGTGCGTGGAGTGCCATCTGCCGGTGCACTTTGTTTATTGGCCATGCAGATGGCGGGTCCTGAGCACCCCCCGGGGTCCACTTGGCAGTTCCATGCTCTGAGCCCCCCTCCCCCCCTCCCCCTCCCCCCCATACAGCGCCCCCCCCCCCTCCCCCCGCTCCAGTGTGAGCGGCAGTTCGCAGCGAGGTTGAGATGTTCAAGTGGTGGCGTTGCCTGAGTCGAAACTCACCTCAGCGACGCATCTCTGACTGTAATTGCAATAACCCTTCTTCTGCATCCCCCCTCCCCCGTCGTACTCCCCAACTCTCTTGCTCTCTCTCACTCTCCCCCCCCCCTCTCTCTCTCTCTCTCTCTTTCTCTCTTTCTCTCTCTCTGCCTATTGCCCGGGTCACGTGCCCCCAGGACGACGGCGCTTAATTTGAATTGTGCCGCGCCGAGTTGCCCAGGGTCCTAAGTGTGTTGATGTGCCTCTGCGGCTAATTAAATTCCAGTCGCTTGTGCTGTAAAACACGTTTTGTATCACTCTCCCCCTCTGAGCACCTGAGCTGCGCCTCCCGTCTTATTCATCTCAGCCCCGCAAGGAGTGCCTCGCTCGCTCGCTCTTTTGTTCGCTCTCTTGTTCGCTCTCTTGCTCGCTCTCTCGTTCGCTCTCTCGCTCACGGGGGTGGATCCAGCAGCTTACAGCTCAGGAGGGCGGAAAACGTTCGGGTCGCGTCGTTTCAGAGGACCCTCTACAAATCCACTGAAAATGTAATGCTTTGGTATTTAGTGTTCTAATAGAACTGAAACTCTTTAAGTTGTGTTTTAAGGATCAGTGAGTAGCGCGTCGGCCTTAATCTATAAGTTGTTTATGTTGTTTAAGTTGTTTATGTTGCTGTGTAGTAGGCGGCAAAATAAAGCGGTTCTAAAGGAATCGTTAAAAAAAAAAAAAACTACAAACGCCAAAGCAAAATCTAAAAAATTATAAAATTTATTACGATGAGCAGCAAGCCGGACCGTAAAAGTGGAGCAAATGCGCTAAATCTTGGGCAAATTTCCAAAACATCGTGAGCAGGGCGAGAAAAAAAATTGCCTTACTTATGAAGCGCAAGCAGTAGCGAGGGCACGCGCCAATCTTAAGGTATGCGCATATTAGAACACTGTGACATTGAGAGTAAGATAGTCAAAGTGCGCAGCGTGCCGACCCGACGCGCGGTGCTGCACGGCTGGAATAAACTGTACACATAATTCGTGAATTTCACCGTTAAAAAGAGAAGTGTTACGTCACAATCACAATGCAACAAAATGTGCTTTAAACGGCGTAACTGTAGGCGTACGTACCGCACGTAGTACGTACTGCGAGTTTGTAGAATATTTTCGTGTTGTGCATCCCTCGGATGGGGTTCTCTCTGTCCGTCTGTCTGTTTCTTTCTCTCTCTCTCTCAGACCCCACCCAGTGCCCATACACGCCCCGCCATTTGTAGTCATCCCTTCTCCCTCCATCTCAATTATCTCGCTGTGACATTACGCGTGACTGTGAGGTCCCCGCCAGCCAGGGACGGGGCGGGGCGGAGCTGGGCAGGGCCGTTGTTCTTGAGGGGCCCGCGGGGATGCTCCCACTGCCGCCGCCGCTCGCTCCACCCGTCTTCCATCGCTTCGTACAGCTAGTCAGACGCCACGCTCTCCCTCCTCTCCCTTCCTCTCTCCTACCCCCCCCTCTCTCTCTTTCTATCCCTCTCGCTCCTTCTCTCTCTCTCTCTCTCTCTCTCTCTCTCTCTCTCTCTCTCTCTCTCTCTCTCTCTCTCTCTCCCTCTCTCTCCCTCTCGCTCTTTCTCTCTCTCTCCCTCTCTCTCTCTCTCGCTCCCTCTCGCTCCCTCTCTCTCCATCTCTCTCTCTCACCCTCTCCCTCTCGCTCCCTCTCTCTCTCTCTCTCTGTCCCCGCCCACACCTCGGGGACGCGCTGGTGCAGCGGAGGGTTCCTACATTAGGTGACGTAATGTGGTGCCGTCCTGAGACTATTTCCTCCTCGGCTGCCCGTTTTCCTCAGCTCCTGCCCTTTACTTACCTCCTGCGACGCGCTCCCCCTCCCCCCGCCACTCTCCGGGTCTGTGTCTGTCTCCTCTACCTAACCATCCAGCTTATGTGCTTGAAAAAATACATCAGTACATACTCTGAAATAAAAGAGTTTTAAGCGTATTGGTGGGGGGAAGTGAGGGGGCCGGGGTAGCTCCAAAAACCTCCAAGTAGCCAGAACAGTTCCCAATTTTTTCTCAAAAAAGACCAATTTCAGAATATGTTTTTCCCAGTCAAATTTCTTTTTCAGGCCTCATAATTTAGCCCTGTCCTCCCATCTGTGTGTGGAGTCATCGTGCTTAAGAAAAAAAATCATGAAAATCGAAGGTCATATGTTTCCATCGCTCGTCTTAGTGAACCGCCCCTAGAAAGCGACGCGAGTGTGTCGCGAGTTTTTCCTCGAGTAAGGGAGAGTGGGGCACCAACTGTCAGGGGCACATACTGTCAATGCGCTGGCCTGTCCAGACCGTTCAGTTTCTCATCCAGCTTTTCAGTGAAATCGCAACGTCTTGACACTTGAACTTGAATGCCTGAGATCAGTGACCCGAGGTTGACTGGTTTGGCGGCAAGAACCAAGTGAAGTTTTAATGTACGTAAATTTAGGTATGTTTCCATATTTTCAATCTAAATAATCACCTGACACGCTCTTCTGGTGATCATTCGGGTCATAACGAACATTGTGTTTCATTCTTTACTACTTCTCGAATATATTGAGATCTTGTCCCGATCCCGGTATGACCTGGCACCCTTACAGGAGGGCGTGTCTGAGTAGGCTGCAGTTGGGGCAGGTCCTGTCAGTGCTTCTCGGGGCACATATTGTCACACTAAAATTGACATTTCAGATTAAAAAGGCTTACTGTAGTTGTTCTGAACGGTACACCAGTGACCTACAGACTACTGGTAAATGTCAACATATATTTTAGTGTAGTTTTCATTAATTTCCGATCATGCTCTAAAATAAGCTCTCAGAAAATGTGGTTTTGGTACTTTTCGGAGCAAAATGTTTTGTATCATTTCTTTACGATAAAAACTGGCTTCTGAAATGAAAATATTGTTCGAATTCAATCATATGACGTCATTGATTACTGTGAGAACTCTAAAATTAATTTTTTGATAACTCGCGACCCATTTACACCAGCTGACAGTATGTGCCCCACTCGGGGCACTAACTGTCAATTTGCAGAGGTTGCTCTATGTGTTTATTTCGCAATGCATGGCAAAACTTTTATTGAAGGTCTCAATGTTTTTAAGTTCCTGAAGGTCCAATAGAGGTATATCAACCCTCAGAACTTCAATGTCTCCACAACTCAGCCTTCTAGAACGGTTTTTACAAAAAGTGGCAGTATGTGCCCCACTCTCCCTTAAGACGGGAGCTCCTGAGGAGACCTCGCTCGCTTCCTCACCAGTTCTCGGAACGCCTTACGCTTCCGCGCCTCCTCCTTGTCGTTCTAGGAACGAGCAGCCACGGGGGGGTTCATCGGCAGCCGGCTGGGAGCGCTGTGCTCTGCTTCCTGCTATCCGCCTTGTGGCCACAGTGTGGCCACAGCGCGGCGCCTCAGCTCGTGTGAAATAATGTGCGTGCGCTTATGCCGGCGCGGGAAAACGTTTAACCAAATTCGTCTAATCTTATCTTAAACCTCGGGTCCAGTGAGCTCAGAGCCCGGCCGGCGCCTGCGATGCCCCGCTCTCTCTCTCTCGCTCTCTCTTCTAAGAGAGAGCCGCCGCGCCGGTGTCTGTGCCGCTGGTAACGTCTGGGCACGCCCCGCCGTCTCTCTCCGACTTATATTTAGATCCCGAATGGGTCCGCCCCGCCCCGCCCCGCCCCGCCCCGCCCCGCCCCGCCCCGCCCCGGCCGGTGCATCCCCGCCCTGGGGCTGGCACTGCAGTGGGACGCGAGCACGCGGCCGTCGCGGTCCTCGCGGTCTATCGCGAGCCGTGCGAGTGTGTGTGCTCGAGGCGTGGCGCGGCGCGGAGGTTGTGCAGCAGTCGATTGCGAAAACTTTTGGCGTGCTAGTGTCTGTATAAAATCCTAACAAAAAACGAACAACGATATTTTCGTCAGTGTGTATTAGAATTTTTTTTTCTTTTTTTCCTCTATTTTTTTCTTTCTTGTGGTTTTGGAATGGGATTTTCGATGTGGAAAACTGGATTTTCGCCCTCTTTTAATGGTAAGGAATAAGGAATCTTTTCGCATCTCTTCGCCATGATAATTTAACCTCTGAGCGTTCACTGGTGCGAGTGTATGACTCACACAGCCCGTTCCCTATATTGCCACGTGGTCATCTACATAAAGGCCCGATGGGTGCTGATGGAGTCAAAAGATAATGACTGCACGACGACGTGACAGCTCCCGCGTGGCGGAACTTTATCTGCACGCCCCGCTCTACGGTGGAGCGGCTTTTTTCTTCTTTTTTTTTCTTCCTGTTGCTATATTACGTGAGTGCGTTGCGGGACACGTGGCCCCTAATGTGGCACAGTCCGGCACCTTCCCCTTTCAAATATTTGGGCCATGCGCTTTCCTATTTTCCCTACCGCTCAAATTATTGTGTCGTGCTGGCGTTCTTACCTTTCCTTTTTTTTAGGCCCCCTCAGGGGAGCCTTTTGCTTTCACCAGAGGGTTAATTGTTCTCGACGATGGCCCCTTATGGCCGAAGCCGATCTTGCCCAAGCGATGATTCGTACAAAATGACGATCAAAAATAAAACAAAAAATTGAAATTTTTTATTGCGATAGGTCTGATGTCAAACTGTCTGGCTAAATTTTGCATATGAAATGAATTCGAATCCGCAGTTTCTATGGTAATTACGAGTGGAGCAACCAGGCTGAGCCGAGCCGGCCAGTAAAATTATTTCGCAGTCCTTTTCCAACCAATGAAACGGATCGCCTGTTGCTTTATACCTCGATATCCAAAAGTTTCAACGCAGGGAGTGGTCACGTTAGAATCGTTGCAGTTTCGCGCTGTGTAAAAGGATGCACTACCAGGACAGTTTCTAACGTGACCACTAGCTGGCCGCCGCGGCTGCCGATTATTGGCTGGGAGTGTCATTCCGCCTTCCAATAATTTCCTGCAGTTTAAAACCGTTATTTCATCGTACCTGGTACGATAAGTTTACAGATGTATACCATTATTTCACACCGTACCTTATTCAGTAAAGTCGCAAGATATACGGCAGAATTAACGGTGCCGTACCGTAAAATCACACAATTTACAGTACGGCACCGTTAATTCTACCGTACAGCCGTACAGTCCCATGCTGTAAAATCCATGCCGTTATCTCATCGTAAAAACGACATTTTTCTTGGTTTTGTTTTGTACAGTGAATGGGTTGCATACTTTCTTACTGAGCAGGGTAAGTGGGCCACCCTATATGAGCGCCTAGTAAAATGATGCAATCGACATACGCAACCGTTATGAGTTGCACACTTGAAATCGCACAACTCTTGAGTTGAGAGCTGCACATCTGCCATTGCACAACTTTCAAGTTGTTGAGCTGAGAATGCTCTTGAGTGTTTTTTTTTCCTCTTTCCACCGGGTAGCCGGCAGCAGGAGCGGCAGGGGCGGGATAGGTGGAGAGAAAGGGGGAGAGGGGGCAGCCGGCATGTGGGGAGGGATACCCTAGACGCAGGTCGAGGCTTGTCGCCGCCGCCGCCCGACGCGTGGCAGGTCGCCGCCGGGGTCCGAGGGAGGCACGAGGGGAGAGAGAGAGAGAGAGAGAGAGAGAGAGAGAGAGAGAGAGAGAGAGAGAGAGAGAGAGAGAGAGAGAGAGAGAGAGAGAGAGAGCAGCGTGGAGGGGTAAGGGGGTACCGATGGCCCCCCGCGGACTAAGCCGGATGTCAGGATGCGCGGCTAAATCCGTCCAGACCAGGGAAAGGGAGCGCGAGCGGAGGCGCGACATGTCCGCGCGCCGGCGGGGCAGAGCCGTCGCGACGCTGGCGGGTGGGGGGGGGGAGTGGTAGGGGCAGGCCGCGCGGGTCCTAAGTAACGCGTTGGAACTTCCTGTCTTTGTCGGGGGCGACGAGGAGGAGTGTATACACCGCCGCCGGTCACCTGCCCCGCCACCGCCCCGCCCCCGCCCCGCCCCCGCCCCGCCCCCGCGCCGGCGGCGTGAGGGCGTTCTTTATGCGGGTCCTGGTGCGACGCCCCCACGCGCGCCGCTAAAAGCGACGAGTCCCATTGTCGCGCAGTCCGCTCGCCGGTCCTTAGGACAATGTGCAGAGGACTTAATCTTGAGGGGTGCTTTGCCTTGAGTGCGGTCAGGTCACTGTGAAAAATATTCCTAAGGGTTACGGGAAAATTTCCCATGATAAATGTCGTAAAGTTACAATATGTCTGATTTTTTGAGGAAAATTTTGAGGATCCTACTTAGTTTGAGGAAAACTCCTCATATTTTGAGAAAGTCTCCTCAAAAATTGAGGGAAATTTCCTCATATTCTGAAGAGACGTCTCTCAATTTTATAGGAGATACCTCCTCGAAATATGAGGAGTTTTCCTCAAATGACGTGGGATCCTCAAAGTTTACCCTTTTCCCTCCAAAAATCAGACATAGTTTTTACTGTGGCGTTATTGATAGGTGGCCTGATGCGCCATGTTTTTGTTTGTGGGGAATGTTTTGCGAATCATAATTTCGATCTTTAATTTTCTGGCAAGTGTTAAAATCTAGGAGGCCGTTTAACGCACTAGCGTTAGAATTTTATTTCTTTTCTGAACACGCTGCCAACGTTGTGGCCACTTCATGCCAAAATTTTCCCATTCTTTTCTTGCAAAACTTTGATTTTCTTTGAAAGAATGACAATTATTGTCCATGGTTGATGGTAAATTTTGGCCTCCTCCTGAAGATCATCAACTTTGGGCAACAATTAATGCAAAAACAAAATCTTAACGAAGAAGTAATGATTTTAGCATTAGAAGTGGGGACAAAAATGGCATTACCCAGAAAAAGGCAGAGCTTTGACTTTGAATAAAGAATGCCACAATCTTGAAAAAAAAAGGGGGGGGAGGGGCCTGGTCCTCGTAAACTTTTCAAGAAATCGCTTTACAAATATCTTAACTGAAGAAAAAATTAAAAAAGAAAAAAAAAAGCTTAAAGGAAATTTAGAATGCAGCAGGTGCTGGCATGGTCTGCTGATCGTCTGCTGACATGTAGAGGGTGCGTCTGGTCTACGGCCAGGTGCCTCCTAGACTCATTAATATCACTGTTCACTTTGCTGTGTGTGTGTGTGTGTGTGTGTGTGTGTGTGTGTGTGTAAATCTGCCTTCGCTTCTCTTTCGCTGCGTAGTGTGCAGGTAGCAGTTAGGTCCAAGTAGCATTGTGTGTGAGCGCGCGCGCCACTTTCTCTCTCTCCCTCCCCCCCCCCCCCCTCTCTCTCTCTCTCTCTCTCTCTCTGTGTGTGTGTGTGTGAGAGAGAGAGAGAGAGAGAGAGAGAGGTATAGGTTGCAACGGTCTAGGCTCTATCGCAGCAGCAGTTCTCCCTGGCTTTAATTGGAATGGCTAAATATTTGCCAGTGTGTGACGTGTAGGGCCTGGTGGCCTGGCCCAGACGGGCTGGCTGGCTGGCTGGCTGGCTGGCTGCGTCGTCTGGGTGGCCCAATGTGTAACGGGCTGCCTGCTTGGCTGGCTGGCTGGGTGCGTGGAAGGGGAGTGCCGTCGGTACGCTGTGTTTGCTTTGCAATATAGCGCCCACGAATACCGGCTTTCGCCCTCTCTCTCTTCTCTCTCTCTCTCTCTCTCACTCTCTCTCTCTCTCTCTCTCTCTCTCTCTCTCTCTCTCTCTCTTTCTCTCTCTTTCTCTCTCACTCTCTCTCAAACGCACTTGCAGGCAGGGAAACGCATTGCCCACATTATCACTTTATATATTAGGCACTTACGCGCACAGTGAACAGGACACTAGGCGCTCACGAGATGAGGTTCCTCAAGACGCTTGATTTACAGCAGAATTTGACCTTCCCGTCCCCGAAGCGCTTCCGCGGTCCGCCCGGCGTTGACAAAAACGTGTG